>CAUYPK010135156.1:0-11437 GCA_963574355.1 Loris lydekkerianus
GGCATCATATACTAGCTTCATAAACCATTTGACACATTTTCATCCCAATATTCAACATAGCCTTCCTGGCATTTTCCCAGTCACCGTGGCATGACATTTACATTTCACATTTGCTGAGTTTCACCCTTGCCCTTGTGAGAGAAAATATTCTTTTACATTGGGTAGGTTGTCTATTTGCTTTGGTTGTCTCCTTGTACAGAAGATTTTCAGTTTCATTAAGTCCCATTTGTTTATTTTTGTTGTTGTTGCAATTGCCATGAGAGTCTTCCTCATAAAGTCTTTTCCTAGGCCGATAGCTTCCAGTATTTTCTCCACACATTCTTGGAAAATTTTAATGGTTGTGTGCCTTACATTTAGGTCTTTTATACTTCTTGAATCAATTTTTGTGAAAGGAGAATAGTGCAGGTCCATTTTTAATCTTTCACATGTGGATACCAGTTCTCCCAGCACCATTTATTGAACAGGGATTCTTTCCCTCAGTGTATGTTTTTGATTGGTTTGTCAAAGATTAGTTGGCTTGTAAGATTTAAGTCTCATCTCCTTGTTTTCTATGTGGTTTCAGTGTTCCATGTCTCTATTTTTGTGCCAATACCATGCTGTTTTAATCACTATGGCTTTGCAGTACAGCTTAAAGTCTGACAGGCTGATGTCACCAGTTTTCCTTTTTCTAATTTTTTTTTTTTTTTTTAGACTAATTCTCACTATGTGGCACTCAGTAGAGTGCCCTGGTATCACATCTCACAGCAACCTCAAACCCTTGGTCTTAAGTGATTCTCTTGCATCAGCCTCCCAAATACCTGGGACTATAGTCACTCACTCATCACAATGCCTGGCTATTTTTTAGTTGTAGTAGTCATTGTTTCTTGGCACACCAGGCTGGATTTGAATCCGCTGTCTCTGTTGTATGTGACTGGCACCCTAGCTGCTGAGTAATAGGAAGTAGGCCAACTCCAGTGTTGTTTTTATTACTAAGAACTGCCTTGGCTATTTGGAGTCTTCTGAACAGACCAGTGTTCTCTGATTTAATAGAAAACAAAAAATTATTTTTTCCAAGTCTTGAAAGTGTAAGTATAATATTGGTATTTTATTTTATTTTATTTTATTTTATTTTATTTTATTTTATTTTATTTTATTTTATATTTTATTTAATGACAGAGTCTCACTTTCTCACTCTCGGTACAGTGCCATGATGTCACAGCTCACAGCAACCTCAAGCTCTTGGACATAGGTGATTATCTTGCCTCAGCCTCCTGATTAGCTGGGACTACAAGTGCCCACGATAGCACCGAGATATTTTTTTGTTGCAGTTTGGCCAGGGCCAGGATCAAACCCGCCACCCTCTGTATATGGGACTGATGCCCTACTCACTGAGCCACAGGTGCTGCCCTGATATTGATATTTTAAGAGTTGGCATTCAATCTGTAGATTGCTTTGGAAAACATAGACATTTTAACAATGTTGATTCTTCCCAGCCATGAGAATGGGATGTTCTTCCATTTGTTAATATCTTCTGCTATTTCTTTTCTTAGGAGTTAATTGTTTGTTTGTTTGTTTGTTTGTTTTACACAGGTCCTTCACCTCTTTTGTGAGGTTTCTTACTAGGTATTTAATTTTTTTTGGAGCTACTGAGAAGGGAATTGTGCCCTTGATTACATTTTCATCTTGCTTGTTATTGGTATATATTAGGTCATTTCAAAAGTTTTCTCCATTTTTATGAGTCTACTTTAAACTGTAATATCTCAATGAATATTTATTCAATTTAATCAAAATAAGCACCATTTGAATCAGTGCACTTTTGCCAATGTAACACAAGTTGATTAATTCCGTCGGCATAAAAATTGGGTGCTCGGGATTCGATGAAGTCAAATTTGCTAGCCGTTTTTGCTAGGTCCTGATTGGCAAAGGTTACACCAGTGAGAAAGTTATTGAAGTGCTTGAAAAGATGATAGTCAGTTGGAAAGAGGTCTGGGGAGTATGGTGGGTGGGGCAGAATTTCGACACTCAATTTCTTTAATTTTCCAGTGGTGATTTGTGAGACTTGCAGCCTGGCCTTGTCGTGGAGCAGTATCGGACCTCTTCTGTTGACCAGTGCTTGCTGCTGCTGACACAATTTTTGGTACATTTTGTCAATTTCCTCACAATAGGACTCCGCTGTGATGGTTTGGCCTGGTTGCAGAAAGTTATAGTGAATCACACCAGCCACTGACCACCATACAGTAACCATGATCATTTTTTGGTGGGGTTTCACATTTGGGAAGTGCCTGGGTGGCTCATCAGTGTCCAACCACTGTCCTGAATATTTCCTACTGTCATAGAGAATCCACTTTTCATCACACATGATGATATGATCCAAAAAAGGATCATTTTGGTGGCACAAAAGCAATGAAAAACAAACCTTGAAATGTGACAATTTCTGCTGATTGTTTAAATCATGGGGCACCCACTTTTTGACCTTTCCAATATGTTTTAAACCATCAAAAAACCACATGGGACCTGACACCTAGTTCTTATGCCATCCACACACCGTTTGTGATGGATCAGTCTCCACCAGGGTCCTCAAATCCTCATCCTAGATTACTCTAGATTGACCACTTTGGGACTCATCTAAGAGGCTAAAATTTCCGGAACCAAATTTTTCAAACCAACATTGAATAGTGCGTTCATTAACACTATCCTTTCAAAATGCCTGGTTAATTTTTTGGGCTGTTTCAGCAGGCTTTAGTTCAATTTGAATTTGTAGAGAAAAATTGGCCGAAAACTGCTTACTGACAACATATAATAATAGGTTGAAAAGAATAAAAAAAAATTAAAAGTGGCAAAAAATGAACAGCATCAATGTGTAGAGTACAAAATTCTCCATCAATCAGTATATACTACGACACAGTAGAATAAATATTTATTGAGAAATAGAGCAACAAAAACACATGACATTAAAAAAACAAAACTTTCTAAACAACCTAATACAAAGGCTACTGATTTGTGGATATTCATTTTATATCCTGGGATGTTACTGTATTTTTTCACCACTTCCTGGAGTCCTGTGGTTGATTTTTTGAAGTTCTCGAAGTGTAAGATCATTATCATCAGCAAAGAGGGAGAGTTTCACTTCCTCTGCCCCCATTTGGATGACCATTATTTTCTTCTCTTGCCTGATCATAAAAGCTAGAATTTCCAGCACTATGTTGAAAAGCAGTGGTGATAGAGGATACCCTTGTCTTATTCATGGAAAAGCTTTCAGTTTTACTCCATTTAGTATAATAGTAGCTGTGGGTTTGTCATACGTGGCTTCAATCAGTGTGAAAAATGTGCAGCCAATGCATGTATTCTTCAGAGTTCTAATTAGAAACTAATGTTGCATTTTATCAAATGCTTTTTCTGCGTCTATTGAGAGTATCTCATGGTCTTGTTTTTGCTTCTGTTGATATGGTGAATTAAGAGTATAGACTTGAATGTGTTAAGCCATACATTCACCCTGGGATGAAACTTACTTGATTGTTGTGTATGAATTTTTTAATGATAAATTTTTTTTTAAATTATAAGTTGTAATCTATTGGCTAGATTTTATTGAGAATTTTTGCATCTATGTTCCTTAGTTTAATTGGTCTCTAGTTCTCCATTCCTGGTTGGATCTTTTCCTAGTTTTGGTATCAGAGTGATTTTTGATTCATAGAACTTTTTTGGGGAAAATTATTTCTTCTCAATTATTTGGAATAATTTCTGCCATATGAAAATAGGCTTTTATTTGATGGTTTGATAGAATTCTGGCATGAAGCCATCTGGACTGGACCATTTTGTTGTTGTTGTTGGAAGGTTTTTATTGTTTTTTTGATCTTGTTCCTTCAAATTGGTCTGTTCAGAAGATTTATTTTTCTTTATTAAGCCTAGAGAGAGGGTATGATTCCAAGTATTGATCCATTTTCTCTACCTCGTCAAATTTCTGAGTGTAGAGTTTCTTGTAGTGTTCAGAGAAAATCTCTTGAATCTCTGTGGCATCTGTTTTTCCCCCATTAGAATTTCTGATTGAGGTTATTAAAGCTTTTAGTTTTCTGTTTCTAGTTAGTCTGGCCAAAGGTTTGCCTATTGCATTTATTTTCTGAAAACACCAACTTTTTGTTTCATTAATTTTCTGAATTTTTTTTTTATATTTTCATTAACCTCTGTTTTAATTTTGGCTATTTCCTTTCTTTTGCTGGGTTTAGAATTAGATTGATCTTCTTTTTCCAATTTCCTAAGATGATTTGTAAGTGTGCTAATGTACTCTGTTTTTCAAAGAGAGGCATCTACTCAATAAATTTTCCTCTCAAGACTGCTTTAGCTATATTCCAGAAGTTTTGGTCAATTGTATCTTCATTGTTGTTATGTTTAAGGAAATTAACAAATTTCTCTTTTATCTCTTCCTGAACCAAACTATCATTCAGCTTAATGTTGTGTAGTTTCCAAGACTGTGTGACGATGAACATTATTGTTGGAGTTTAGCTTCACCATTACATCCTTGTGGTCTGAGAAGAGACATGAAATAATTTCTATTCCTTTGATTTTGGTAAGGTTTGATTTATATCCTAGTATGTGATGTATTTTGGAGTATATGCCATGACCTGATGAGAAAAAAAAACATATTCTTTAGCTTTGAAATGGTGTGTTCTGAATATGTCTACTAATCCCATTTGTTCTAGGGTCACATTTAAGTTCTTTGTACCTTTGTTTAGTTACTGTTTAGAGGACCTGTCCAGTTCTGTCAGAGGGGTGTTAAAATACTTGACTATTAAGGTGTTAATAGGATATTGCATTGCTCAGTACCCTCAAGGTCTATTTTATTAATCTGGGAGCATTTAAGTTAGGTGTATACATGTTTAAAATTAAAAAGTCTTCTTGTTTTATTGTTTCTTTGACCAGTATGAAGTGTCTATCTTTGTATTTCTTAATCTATCTTTGTATTTCTTAATTAAAGTTGCTTTAAATGTGCTTGTATCTGGAAATAAGATGTCAGCCCCTCATTTCTTCTGATTTCCATTTGCTTGTAACACTGTTTTCCTTCTTTTCACCCTGAGTCTTGAGTCTTGATTTATCTTTCAGGGAAAGGTGTATCTCTTGGAGACAGCAGATGGATGGCTTTCTGTGTGTGTGTGTGTGTGTGTGTGTGTGTGTGTGTGTGTGTTTGTTTGTTTTGAGACAGTTTTACTATGTTGCCTCTTCAGGTTAGTGTGTCACAACTCACAGTAATTTCATAGGAATCTGCATTGGCTGTAATTCTCTGGCCTCAACTTCCCAAGTAGCTGGAAGTATAGGCACCTGCCACAAAACCGGGCTATTTTTAGGTTGTAGTTGACATTGTTGTTTTGCAGGCCTGGGAAAAATTTGAACCTAATGGCTTCGTTGTATGTGACTTGTGACCTAACTGCTGAGCTATAGGTGCTGAGCTTGCTTGGTTATTTTTATCATTGGCCAGCCTTTGCCTCCTAAGTGGGGAATTCCATACATTGGCATTTATTGATAGTATAATAAGTGTTGTGGAATTCTATTCATGTTATTAAGAGATAGTTTGTTGTGTGATTTTTATCCTTTGTGCCATTGTGAAAGGAAAGCTCTGGCCTTTGGCTTCTAGGTATTTACCATGGTGTTGGTCCATTGGTGTTTAGAATTGAGACTTAGTCTAAGTATTTCCTGTCTTATTATGATGAATTTCCCAATTCCTGCAATACAGGGATACAATATATGCAAACAAATTAATTTCTCCATTAATTTTGAAACTATGTTTAGCAGGATACAGAATTCTGGGCTGAAAATTATTTTGTTTATGGACATTGAAGGTGGATGACCTTGCTATTCTGGCTTGGAAAGTTTTAGTTGAACAATTTCAGTTGAGTTGTCATCCTAAGGGCTCTACTCTTGTAGGTTATTTGTCATTTATTCCACACTGCTTGTAGAATTTCACCTTTATCTTGACTTTGGACAGTTTCATTAAAATGTGCCTTGGGGAGACTTTGTTGCAGATGAGATCGCTCAGATTTTTCTATCAATCTGAAAGAAGTGTATCTGGATCCTTAGTAAAACTTAGAAAGTTTTCAATTATGAAAGACCCCAGTAGGGCCTCCATACCTTTAAGACAATATTTTTCCCCTTCATGGATTCCTATTGACCATATATTTGAATACTTCATAGGATCTTGGAGTTCACTAAGTGCCTTCTCTGCTTCCTCTCTTCTCTTTTCTGACTCTGCAACTACCTGTATTAACTCAAAGACTTTTTCCTCAAACTCTGATGTTCTTCATTCTCTGTGGTCTAATCTATTTTTGATACTTTCTACACCTTCTTTATTGTCTCCTGATTTATTCCCTGATTGTCTCCTTCATTTATTTAAGCTCATCCACATCTTTTCTATATTCTACATAATTCTCTTCTGACTTTTGATTCTGTCTCCCCATTTTCTCATCCAATGCCTGCATTGTCTTAATTATCAACATTTTAAATTCCATTTCTGTCAGGTTCATTAATTCTTTTAGGAGGACACTTCTGTAAAAATTGTCTCATGGTCCCTTGGAGGAGTTGCACTATTTCTGTTCTTCATGCTTCCTGAATTATTGTATTGGTTCCTCCTCAAAAGTGCTTTCTTATGGTTCACTTCCTTGTGCAATTTTCTCCTTCTTAATTCCTCTTTTGATTCACGTTACCTATCTCAGAGTTTAGTTGATAAAGAGGGCTCTTGGTATGGGGTTAGAAGGTGGAGGAGTGGTGGAGCAAGAATGAAAAAGCAAGAGGAAAGGAAACAAAAATGGAGAAGAAAGGAAGTAAAGAATAATGGAAAATAAAAATAAACAAAAGAAAAGAAAAGAGGAGGAGGGAGAATGACAGTAGAAAATTGAAGAACAGGAAATAAGGAGGAGGGAAAGGAAAGATGAGAATGATGGAAGAAATATTATTGTTCAGTCCAGTGCTAAAGCCACATCTATAGCTCAAGGGTTTTGAAAAGCTGCACCAAGTGGCTTCCTCTAAATCAGGTACTCCTAACCAATCTGAGCAAATTCAGACTCTTCCTCTGACAAAACTAGGAAGAGAAGAAAAACTTGAGTGTGGATAAAAAAAAAGAAGAAGAAGAAAAGAAAAGAATAATAGAAAAGATCTCCAGAGTGGTCTTCTTAATACTTTCTTCCTGTGGCCCACAGTTGAGAGTTCTCCTGGCCTACTTGAGCCAGATTACTGCTGCGGTATACCTGCCAGAACACAGCTGTATCACACCTTCC
Source organism: Loris lydekkerianus (assembly GCA_963574355.1). Classification (NCBI taxonomy): domain Eukaryota; kingdom Metazoa; phylum Chordata; class Mammalia; order Primates; family Lorisidae; genus Loris; species Loris lydekkerianus. The sequence continues at coordinate 7,239 of CAUYPK010135156.1, forward strand.
TTCAGCAAAGAAATGGTGGGGAAAAAAGAGGAAAGAAACAAAAAAATAAATAAAAATAAAAAATGAATAAATTAAAGTGGGGCAAAAATATTGATAATAAGAATAGACACAAAATTAATGTACCATTGAATCAAATAAAGGAAGGGGGGAAAAGGAATCAAGAAAAAAAAGAGAAAGACAACAGTTCAGGAGAAAAGGAAAAAAAAGGAGGGGAGGGGAATATCTTAGCTGTTGCAAAGCAGATCATGTGGAAAACAATAGAAGAGTAGAAGAGTCTCCGTCATCTGATAGATAGTTGAGGAGTGAAGTAGGAAGAGAGAATAAATCAACCCAAATACAGGGGCCCTTGCTCTTGTGGACTGTAAAATTTTTAATTAGGAAAATAAACAAAACAACAACAACAACAATAACAACAACAACTTAGTAAAAAACAGAACACATTGAAATAGGATTAAAAAAATAAATAAATAAAAGCTCAAATAGCCTGATGTAAGCAATCTTGGCAACCAAAAAGTGAAGGAAAGGAGAGAGGAAAAAAAAAAACATGGTTCCTACAAGAAAGAAAAAATATGGAAGAAATAAAAAAAGAGAGAAAAAAGCAACAAAAATGTTTATATATATATATATACACATAAACATACACTTAAATATGATGTAGGTATCCTGCTTCAGTGGGAATATATTTATGTTCCAATATATTGTTCTGGACACCGGGTGGTGCTGAAAACTTGGGTGATAAAAAGCACAGCTGTTCACCTGCGTCTGGTTCCTAGACTTATACCTGTTTCCTAGGTAAATTGATCTTGGTGATCTGCTGTTTACCTGTTTACCCGCTTGGCACTTGATCCCTGCTCATCAGTGATTCCACAGTTCTCAATAAAACCTTCAGAGGCAGGCATCACAAATTCTCCCTACAACAGTTTCCGTGGAGTGCTGGAGATCCTGGGCCTGACCCATAGGACGGCTCCCTGCAGTCTCAGACCTTCCTGCCTCAGGTTCACAGCAAGAGACCTGCCTACCCAACTGTCTGGCAAATTTTATAACAACAGCGGCCACCTCTCTGGCAACTTTCCCCATATGGATGTCTCACACACTGATAAACTGTGGCTGTGGCACTCAAGAGAGCACCCCACTCTGGTTACTAAATTCTGCTGGGAAGTACACATTTCACCAATCTTTCCACTCAATGCCTAGCTTTCCCCAAACACCAGAAACCACAACGGGCTTTTTCTGGGACCTCTGTGTATGTGGTGGTAGTGGTGGTGGTGGATGGCTGATGCCTCTGCCGCAGCCAGGGCAGGCTTGCAGAAACTTGCCTGGCAGTCTCCATAGCTCCAGTTTTCACTACAAGTTCAGTAATCTGTCACCTTGCCCCCCAAAGAAACTCTCCACGCAATATTACTAGCCAGGTATGTCTAGCCCACTAGCTCTCACATGCCATTCCAGGAAGCTCAGCTGAATGTCTTTCCCATCCGCCATCATGCTACACCCCTCTTAATCTTCAGATAATAATCAGCACAACCCAAGACCCATGTAACAATAGTCAGGATCACCCTTGATCCAAAACAAAACTCCAATTTAAAGGTTAATCTCCTAGATCTATTGTCCTTAGCCACTAAAAATATACATTTTTAGGTTAAAGCTGAATTTGTAAAACAGCAAAAACAGGAGGCATGTTGTGAAGATCACATAGGATCTAAACTGACCAGACCAGCTGTGTCCTCTTGGCCCTAGCTGGAATGACTTTACCTTACTCTCATTAGATGTGCTTTTGGCAGGAATAAGGGAAAATAAATGCTTGAATTGATATAAGAATCTATTAATCAGGAACAAGTTGCAGGACACATGCTCAGATTCAAGTGGTTTGTTGTATACATGGAGGATGTCCCAGGTAAGTCTTGCATAGACTTAGGCCTATTAATGAGTCAGAAAGTCATGTCTAAGAAGTCAGGGGGTCATGATAAAGGAAGTCTCATCTCCTTCCTCATGGCTAGCAACTCAGATTTAGGGGATCCCCTTGGCCAAGGGGAAAGAGTTCAAGTCAGTAAGCTGCTTTGAGGGATCCTTAAGATTTTATTTTAGTTAACACTAGGTAGTCTTTGAACACTGAGAGTTTGTTTGGCTTATAATTCTGGAGGCTGTGCAGTCCAAGAGAATTCTGATGGCATGAGGAAGGGGTCCTCCTGCTGTTTCTTCTCCTTGAAGAATGGTGAAAGGCCAAAGTAGCATGTGAGACAGACACAAAATTGGAACCAAACTTATCCTGTTATCAGGGTCCCACTCCTTTGAAACCTAAACCACTTCCATAATTAAAGCTATAGCCCATTCACGAGGAAAGAATATAATCACTCATCAAAATCTATCTTTTTATATAGACAGAGAAACAATTAAATTCAATGAGTTTTGGAGAGCACATTTAAACCATTGTAAGTAGAACCAACTCCATAAGGACTAAACTCTGACGTATTTCCCCACCAAATTCCTTTCTAAGAGGACTACTGAGTCTTAACTATAAATGATAAAGTCTAATTGAATGCATTTGTATTAACCCACTATAATGTGGCTTACAATCCATCTTGTTTTTTTAGTCTTATTATTATTTCTTTATTGTTTATTGTTGGTGATTCATTGAGGGTACAATAAACCAGGTTACACTGATTGCATTTTTTTAGGTAAAGTCCCTCTTACAATCATGTCTTTTGCCCAGAAGGTGTGGCACACACCAAAGCCACACACCCCTCCCTTCTTAACTCTCTTTGCTCTTCCTTTCTGATTTCATTTTTTTTCCCCTGTTCTCTCTTTTTTTTTTAAGCAGAAATACAACTTTATTGCATCAAGCAGCTGTTTATATAGAGCATGGGGAGGGGACGGGGAAAGAAGGCAGGGGATGTGGTGCATGACAGGGTTGGGCCAATGGCATGGTACCATGTTGGCTGTATCTAGGTAGAGGCAGTTTCAGGCCAGGCCTTGCTGAGACATTGCTACGTGGAAGTAGCTCGATGGATGTACTTCTAGTCAGGCTTGGGAAGTTGCACTAGGCCTCAGGCACATGGCAGGGCCCAACAACTCCCTCTTTTGTTTTTTGTATGGCGGAAAAACATAGCCCCTGTACTAGGTTGCCTGCTCTTGCAGTTTCAGTCTTATCTGTCATGGGGATACAAACATCAATGGTTTCGTCCCTGTATTAGGTTGACTGAACGCAGAGTGATCTTACCCGTCTTTGGGTACTATGAATGTAATCCACCATGCAGCCTCTCCATATACTGTCTTAGGTTATCCCAGTTTTGGGAATCTTACCGTTATTGGTGCTATGGAGGGCAGTGAAAAATAATAGTTAGATTATTGGTTAATGAGCTGGTGATATCGGATCTCAACCTGATTTAACTTCCTCTAACATTTTTAAGGATGCAGGGCCCAAAGGTGAAGGGTAAATAAGGGTAGCAGGGGAGGAAGGTAGGGTAAAAAACCATGTAGGTTCGTCCACAAGGGATTTTCTAAAATTTCTTGTCTTCTATTTTCTAAATCTTCTTGGAGTGTTTTGATCTTAGTATAGCTCACCTGACAAATTCTTTGGCACTGATTAAAGGTTTGTAGACAAAGCTTACCTGTTTTAACCAGTTTCCAATTAAAGAATCCCTGAAACCCAACTATGACTTGTAAGCACCAGCTTCAAGAAGCCCTACCTGATGGAGCTAAAACAAGGTATACTTCCCATTTATTGATTCATGTGTTTTTTATCAGGTGAAGAGGGTCTGGTCACCTGTCATTGTCAGCAAATATGCAGAGAATGGGATAAATATGCCAAACTTTACTTGTCAGGAAGCTGGCAATTCTGGACAATAGTGGAGAGTAGCCTCTCCAAGACTGTTGTTTTTATATCTCCAAAATCACAGTTTATCTACAAGGATTCAAAGCAAAGACAACACTAACTCTTATTTTACATAACTACACAAACAGTGAAAATCTATTACAAAACATTCAATTGGAAAGTCAATTTTGGTTTTTATTTGTTGGTTTGTTTTAGACAGTCTCACTTTATTGCTCTCTGTGGCATCATAACTCACAGCAACCTCAAATTATTTTTTAACCATAATTTATGTACTTAATTTATATTTTCAAATTTTATTTACTTTTTATTGAGACAGAGTCTCACTTAGTTGCTCTCAGTAGAGTGCTCTGCCATCATAGCTCCATAGTAA
>CAUYPK010135159.1:0-15456 GCA_963574355.1 Loris lydekkerianus
CAAGATCCTTTAAAGATATTTTTCTTTCTCCAGCATTACCATTTAGTTCACCATAGCCTGTTTTCTTCTTCAGTCTTTCCTGGTGCTGCTGGAGGGTGTGTTTCTGCTCATGTTTCAGCACTTTGGCTGGGCTTTGGGACTACCCTTGGCTCCATGCTGCAGATATTGGTGAGGCTGCTGGTGATGATGGTGGTGGTGGTGGTGGTGGTGGTTGTGGTTATGATTGTAGAAATAATGGTGGTGGTGATGCGGCTGCTGCTGCTGCTGCTGCTGCTGCTGCTGCTAGCTGTGATGGTGCTGAGGCTGTGGCTGGCCGGGCTTCTCCTCCATTGAAAGAGGCTGGGACTCCCTGGCTGAGGCTGCAGGTTGCTGAACTGTCAGGATCTTAGGCTGCTTCCCAGGGCTCACTCAGTATATCTCTACTATTGCTTTTATATCTAACTTGAGCATATATGGATTTAGAATGAGAATTCTGTTTATGTGCTTGTCCACATTTCCTTGCCCTAAAAATAGTTTTAAAATATAATACCTCCACTAATTATACAGAAAACATGGTTTATGGTTTCACTACCCTATGAACAATTATAAACTCCATATTCAATCAATTATATATCTTGATGACTCATTAACAGATGATCCCATCCCCATACCAGTTATTAAGCTAAAGAAAACTTAAGTCTCTCAAGAAAGCATAAAATAATTAAAAACAGCCCTGGATAGTGTAAAGAATTATAAATATGCCTGTAAGCAAATTAAAGTTAAATGACCTGAAATAATCAATAAAATACTTTCAAATCTATAGGTCATCCTTTATTTTCTTGAAATATAAATATTTTAATTTCATATTTTAATTTATGCATTGAATATTCAGAAACTTTCCCTTATTAATTCTAAACAATGAAAATATATTAAATAATTTACACTCGGTAAAGAGGCAGATTTTGGTGGAACTTGTAAGTTTTAATTTATTTTCTTGAAGGAGGTAAGGACTTCCATTTTGTTGGTGCCTGTCTCATTTTCCACTTTCTCTGTTCCCATAATTGTTCTGCCTTGGCAGGACAATTACCATGCGTTTTCTCTCCATAATTATGCCTGGTTTCATGTCAATCTCTAATAGAATCTTATTGAAGTCCTCTTCACTAATATGAATTAAAATCCTATTGTTCAAAGTAACATGGTGCCCACAGCTGCCATACAACATAATACACATACTGGAATTCCCAGCCAGAATAATCAAGCAATTATCCAAGTTGGGGAAAAGGAGGTAAAACTATCACTTTTTGCTGATGATATTATGCTATATCTAAAAAAAATCTCAAAGATGCCATCAAAATACTCCTAGAATTGATTTAAAAAAAAAATAATCAGCAGTGTCAGGTTAAAAAAAAAAAAATCAATGTATACAAATTAGCAGCATTTCTACACACTAATAGTTAAGAGTCAAAGAGTCAATACTATTCATAGTATCTACAAATAAAATAAAATACTTAGGAATATACTTAACCAAGGAGGTGAAAAATTTCTACAGGGAGAAGTATCAAACACTGATGAAAGAAATCACAGATGACAGAAACAACTGGAAAAACATCTCATGCTCGTAGACTGGTAGAATCAACAATGTTAAAATGTCCATACTTCCCAAAGTGATTTACAGATTCGATGCAATCCCCATCAAAAGACCAATACCATATTTCACAGATCTGGAAAAAATAATTTTATGCTTTATTTAAAAACAGAAAAGAGCCCTAATAACCAAAATAATCTTAAACAGAAAAAAAAAAAAAAATTTTTTTTTGAAGGAATCAAACTACCAGAGTTGAAATTATATTACAAAGCCAGTTACCAAAACAGCATGGTATTGGTATAAAAATTGAGATGCAGACCATGGAACAGAACAGAGAACCCAAATACAAAATTATTTACCTACAACCAACTGATCTTTCATGAAGCAGACAACAACATACACCAGGGAAAGGAAGTCCTTCAATAAATGGTGCTGGGAGAATTGGATAACCTCATGGTAAAGACCAGAGAAGGACACCTACTCTCAGCATGTACAAAAACCACTCAAGATGCAGAAAAGGCTTAAATGTGAAGCATAAAACCATAACAATTGCAAAAGAAAACATAGGAAAGCCTCTTGTAGTCATTAGCTTTGGCCAAGAATTTATAACTGAGACCCCAACAACAATTATAGCAACAACAAAAATAATCACGTCAGACTTGATTAAGTGAAAAAGCTTCTCACAACCAAGGAAATAATAAATAGAACAAACAGACAATCTACAGAATGTGAGAAGATATCACAAACCATACAAGTGATAAAGGGCTAATATACAGAATCTACAATGCAAATTCAAATCAGGAAGGGAAAAATCAAACAACTCCTCTAAAAAGTGGGCAAGAGACATGAACAGTTTTTCAAAAGAAGCTAGATGAACAGCCAAAAGTCATGTGAAAAATGTTTAACATCACTAATCATCAGGGAAATGTAAAGAAATTACCGTATATACTCGAGTATAAGCTGAATTTTTCGGCACAAAATTTGTGCCAAAAAACCCGAACTCGGCACAAATTTTGTGCCGAAAAAACTAGGCTTATACTTGAGTATATGCGGTAAAAACCACAAGGAGATATTGCATGACCCCTGTCAAAATGACTATTATTGAAAAGTAAAAAAATGATAGACACTGTCCTGGATGCACAAAGAAAGTCCTGCTATTGGTGGCACTGATTATTAATGCAACTTCTATTAATGCAACTTCTATGGAAAACAGTATAGATATTCTTCAAAGAAATATAGATATACCATTTGCTACAGCAATTTCACTACTATGTATCTACTCACAGGAAAAGGAATCGTTTGATCAAAAGACCATCTACACCCCAATGCTTTCTGCAACAAAATTCATAATCACAAAAATGTGAAATAAATTGAAATGCTCATCAATTCACGGGCAGATTAAAAAAATGTTATAAGTCTACACACATTCACCCTGTATTACTACTTAGCCATAAAAAGGAATGATTTAATGTTTTTTGTAGCAATTTGGATGGATCTGGAGATCATTATCCCAAGTGAAGTATCTCAGGAATGGAAAAGCAAACACCATATCTTCTCGCTAATAATTTGGAACTAATCAATGGGTACATATTGACAAAAAGAGAAGTAAAAGTCATCGTCAATCAAGAAAGGAAGAAAGAGTAAGATACAAACACTGTCAAATATAAAACACTATTCCAGTAATAGAAAATCTAATATTTCTGACTTAAGCATTATAAAAGCTATCCATGTGAAATAAATTTTACTTTTTTTCTTTTTAGAGACAGAGTCTCACTTTGTCACCCTCGGTAGAGTGCCATGGTGCCACAGCTCACAGCAAATTCCAGCTCTTGGGCTTTGTTGATTCTCTTGTCCCAACCCTCCGAGTAGCTGGGACCTGCCACAATGCCCAGCTATTTCTTTGTTGCATTTTGGCTGGGGCAGGGTTTGAACCCACCACCCTTGGTATTAGGGGCCAATGCCCTACTCACTGAGCCACAGGCACTGCCCTTTTGCCCTTCTTCTTCTTTTTTTTTTTTTTTTAGAGCAGAATGTCATTATGTTGCCCTTCGTAGAGTGCTGTGGCATCACAGAACCTCAAATTCTTGGGCTTAAGTGATTCTCTTGCCTCAGCCTCCTGAGTAGCTGGGACTACTGGCACCCACCACAAGGCCTGGCTAAGAAATTATACCCTTTTAATAGTTCAAAAAAGTAAATAAATGAATTCGGCACAGTAAGAGTTTAATAGTAGCAATAGTAAAATAGAACAACTACATAAAATAATAATAAACTAATAAAATTTACATGAATATGAAATAAAAAATAACTTAGGAACTTCTTTTAAGATTTTCAAGTTAGAGAAGAGAGAAGGGGATGATATTAGTGAAGCATACAGTCAAACAAGCTTGAGCATCCCAAACCTCTTACCTTCGTTTCTTACCACACTTTTACAAAGTTAAAATAATTTTATCATAAAGGACATTTGCACTACACTGTTTATTGCAGCTCAATTTACAATCACCAAAAATGTAGAAACAACCTGAATGCCCAAAAAACCAGGAATGGATTTACAAGTCATGGTGTTTGTGTACCATGGAATACTATTCAGCCATTAAAAAAGATGGAGACTTTACATGTTTTGTTTAGACCTGGATTGAGTTGTAACACATTTTTCTTAGTAACGTATAACAAGAATGAAGAAGCAAGGCTCCAATGTACTCAATTTGAATATGAAGGGAGTAGATGATCTAATACAAGGTGGGGGGCAGGGGAACAAGGAAGCAGGTAGAGGGCAGGAGACAGGGGTTTGGGGAGTCACAGTGTATCACATACTTCTTGGGGGCCGGAAACTATTATAAGAGGGACTTTATCTAACAAATGCCATCAGCATAATCTAATTATTTGTACCATCAATGAATCCCAAACAATAAAAAATTAATGGGGGATAAATTGGCTAATATATCACCTATTCCAAGGCCCTATGCATTTTTTTTTTTTTTTTTATTGTTGGGGATTCATTGAGGCCCTATGCATTTTTAACAAGGGAGCCCTAGTAAGAGAATGAGGATCTCACGTAAAATATCAAACCATCCTTGAAGTAAGACACCCATACTTGTCACCTATGTGATCAAAATTGCAGCAAATGTTTGCCCACCGCTATTCTTTCGTTTTTATGTTCAGTCCATGCAACTTTACATCAATGACTTTTTCATTCACCTGGCACAGTTTTTTCATCTTTCAGAACAGAACAGATCAGAGCATTAACTCTCTGTATTGATGTCTTCTGAGAGAATATAATATTAAGTGTAAGTCAGATTACATGACTACTAAAGGTAATAATGGTGATGATTCTTAGAACTGAGTGTCTGTATGACAATTAGTGTATTTGTCAGTGCACCAGAGCAGCCCTGCATAGCAAACAGGTGGGAAGAGAAGCCACCAGCTATGTTGTCTTCCTTGTTATCAGAACTTTTAGAATAAACAAGAAAAAAGTTGTCATTCACAAATTCAGTTTTTTATTGTATACTCAATAAATATTTTTGAGATTGTTTTTAGATTTCTAAGCAAAAAATATTTTGAACAATTACATTATAATGACAATATTTTAAACCCATCATTATAACCTTGAAAAGTTTCTTCTTGCAAACCATCCCTATTTTTTGGAAGTCCCTATTTTTATCAAGCCAATCCCTATTTTTCAGAACTCCTTCAATATCCATGTTCCCAAGGCCAAGTGAATCCACTTTCTAACAGTACACATTATCAGTTCTGACTATATTCAACAATGCCCACTTTTCCTTTATTTTACTCTAAGAAATGTGTTCAGTTATTTGCAGGTGATAATATAAGACCATATTGAGTTTAAAAAGTTAAGTCTGGACATACATTTGACAGAGATAGTTCTAAGTGTAAAATATACCAGTGTAGAGAAAGCACAGCAATTTACCTATCTTACATGGAATGAGGCTAATAAAGCTCAGAGGAATACAATGTATAATGCTGTCCAGTGACAGAGAAGCTCTTATAAAACCCTTAGGTAAATTCATCTTGTTATTTTGGGTAACTTACTTTAACATGTTTTCATTTGTCTCCTTTCTATAATGAACAAAATCATATAGCCTTCTACGGGGAGGAATAGGTTGGTATATAGGGAGCAAGATGATATAGGCAGATAAAGACAAATGACAAAAAGCAGCAAACGCCAAACCATGTTTAAAACTTCATAATTATCTCTGGAAATCTGTTTTCAGTTTACTCTATACATTATGAATGGAAGCATGTTATCCCCATTGTATTTCAAGACAATGGCCATTGTGTATGGATCTGTCTATAAAAGTTTCTCAGAAATTGTTGCAACCCATTCAACAGAGACTCTTTTCTATGGAGAAAAACTTTGACAGGATGGGTATCTTATAGTTTAGGAAGGAAGTTTTACATTATTATTTTCTAAATTTATCAGCTTTACTTTTGCAAGGTACAGAGGAATGTGCTTCTGGTTGATAGCAATCCCAAGATCTAAACTCCTTGAGTTTAAAACTCCTCTATAAAACCGTGTCCTTTTATAAATAAACATGAAAGTGCTCTGAAAGTTTTTAACATCATTCATATTCTTAAAATAATTTTTTTAAAAATTACCATAATTACTTTGAAAATCTATAAGCTAAATTTAGATATAATACTATAATGATATATGGGTAACACCAATTCTAAGAATTGTTAAATTTAAACATAATTTTCTAAGTACATATTTTTAATTTTCCTTTCATTTGAGGAGAGAAATATTGTCATCTCCAGGGTATCAACTTTTCTATAAGTATTTTGGCTTAATAATTATCTCTTGATAAAGTGAGAAATACTACTAATGGCAAATTTCCAGGCTTTAGTAAAAATGTATAAATATATTAATATTTTTGTGTATAAGGAACAAAAAATAATAAAATTTTAAAAATGAAAGGTCTAGTTTTCTTATAATCTTCATGCAAGACATTTATCAGATATAAAATTTAAAGCCATGGAAATCATAAAGAAGGAATCTAAAGTGATCTTTTTCTAAACTTGAAGATTTGAAAAAAAAAAATAGATGTGAAATGTCTTTATTTTCCAATATAGAGTTTTAGTGAATTCCTTTAACAAGTATTATTGATTATTACATTCTGGTACTATTTTAGGTAACAACTGAAGGACTCATAATCTGAGCTGATACTTATCTCTTGATGGCTTTAGTGTGTTGGAATGCACAACACGCATTTCAAATTTCATGTTAACTTCCCAAACTTATTTCAGTATTATTTTCTTACTTCTTGGTTGCCCAACAGCAATTTTACCAATAAGCCATGTTTTTTAATAAGAAGGAGTAGAAGTGGTTGTGCTTATATGTGTGAACCTCTGTGTGTATCTGTGTGTGGGTTTATATATTTGTCTTTGTGTGTGTAAGATATTTAGTAGAGCATCTGAAGTTCTGGTATTACTGTCTACATTCCCTTAGACAAAGTGTTATATGATCGCAATAGAAGGCACATACTATTTTGTAGGTTAAAATATTTTATAGGTGCTAAGAATGCCACCCTGAAAAACAACTTTTTGAATATTCAATATCTGTTAAATTATATTCTTACTTATATTGAAATAAACATTTATAATATTATTGAGGGGAAATACTGTAAATAGTCTACATAAAAAAATCATATTTAAAGAAGTCATTATTTTGAGACAAAGACATGTTAGTTTATTAAGCTTTTTTGTATATATGCATATATTTTTTCTTTTAATTTTCTGTTTCTTCTCAGATGATCACACACAGCCCTAGCAAACTAATACACATAGTAACAAAGACATGACCTTTAAATTGTCATTAATTGCACTCTGGGAGGCCAAGATAAGTGGATTGTTTGAGCTCAGGAGTTTGAGACCAGCCTGACCATGAGGGAGCCCCCGTCTCTACTAAAAAGTAGAAGAACTAGCTGGGCATTATGGAGGGCACCTTAGTCCCAGGTACTTGGGAGGCTAAGGCCAAAGGATTGCTTGAGCCCAAAGAGTTTGTGGTTGCTGTGAGCTACAATGCCATGGCACTTTACCCAGGGTTACAGAGTGAGATTCTACCTCAAAAAAAATACAAATAAGTTAATTAATAGTCATTGATCAATAGAAGGCTGGCAATTTTATTAACATTTTTATATTGTTTAAATAAGATCTATTTTCACTAAACACACAATTTTTCATTCTGTTAAAAAAGAATTCATAGGAATTATTAATACATTCTGATTAAAACTTACATTAGTATTACAAAAATAAAATGTCTGGTATTATTTTCCTAATTATCTCTAGAAAAATATTGAAAAATATAAATGAAATAATGGATTACATTCATCAAAATCAGTGATATTATATTTACTATGGTTTTTTTGAAGGGTGGTCAAGTGAATTATGTATCATTCTCTTACTTTGTAAATAGCCAAGGCTCATAACAAATGTATTTTTTTGACACATAATTGTTTGAATTACTTGTTTTACACTCCAAAGATTTCATTTAAGAAAGAAACTGACAAAAACAAAATGTAAGTATTCTATAATGTTGTTGAAAAGAATACATAGTTAAAGAAAAGAGTAATTTTTTAATTCAAAGTCTGAGATGAGTGTAAGTATATTTAATAATACATTAGTAAGTCCTTAGCAAAAATAACTTCTACAATGTGGAGATACACGGTCAATTTATTACCAAAAGGTAAAACACTATTTTTTTGTGAAGGGGGGTATTTCCATTTCCATCATGGATTCACAGTTATTCTTAAAGCAGTCACCTAGACTTGTCCAACATATTGTGTGATTATAGCTTGTTCTGTTCTGTTTTATTTTTTACAGGAAGGCAGCCAAATTTCAGTGCTTAATAATATTTATGACTGAATTAAATCACACTTGCTGTAAGTTAAACACCTTTCTTTTTAATGTTCCTGCTTGCATTCATTTTAAAATGTGATCTCCTGTTTACTTCAAGGCTAGTCTACAGACTATATCCTGTCTGCAAAAGCCACTGGGATTTGGGGTAAGTAATTAAAGACACTTAGGAAATTCAGAATTTCATCATTTTGAAAGTTCATCGCCTGCATGGTCATATTCCGTAATTCTACAGCAGCCTTTAATTTCCCATTTTTAAGTCTTTCTCCCCTTACCGTATATGTCAGTTGTAAGTATATGTTAACTTACATGATCATTTGGTGACAATTTAACTTCCTTATATACAGTACTAGACCATACGTGTTTTTGTTTAACATATCCAGCTTTTAACACAGGCAGGACACCTAACAAGCACTCAATATATCTTGGTTTCTGAAAGGTACTTCAACTTAATAAATTATATTAAATAATCACTTTCTTGGTCTCAGCTTCCCCCCTTGAAACACATTATTATGATTCTGTGAAAAGCACACTTGAGCATTGGATAATATTTTGGTAACTTTGCTTCTTATTGATAATAAGTCATCTGATTTCCATGGTAGATATATACCCCAGAGTAATCACATATTTTATATTTATTAAATATTTACTGTATATCAGGCATTATTTAAAGCATGTATCATCACACAAAACTTTGGAGATATGAACTACGATAATCACTATTGAAAAGCACCAACCAACCTAACAATAAACACAAATGGATGTTGGTGCTTAGAAAGAATAGGTAAATCCTTAAGAATATCTAATAAATAGAAGCAGCAAGATGGGAGCTGTATCCACATTCCCATAATCAACAACTAGACACAGAGTACATGGATTTTTTTTTTCCCCAGTTAAATATATTTTTTTTTTTTATTAAATCATAGCTGTGTACATTAATGTGATCATGGGACACCATAAACTAGTTTCATAGACCATTTACTAAGTTTCACATATGCCCTTGTAAGATGCACTCTCTTCTATGCCCCATTTCAGATTTCCTCCAGATTCTCCATATCCACTTCCTTCACCTCAGAGTGAAAAGCCTTGTAACTCCCTGGCTTGCTTATGAGTGGAAGGGGAGAGACCAAAATCTGATTCTTCATAAGTTTCACTACCTTCCTATCAAGTCTAAAATTAAAAGCTACAAGATTCCAGGGAAGAACTTGGAGTCTACTATGTCTAAGAGATAAGCAATGAGCATTCATTCTGAAACCCTAAATCAGTGGTAAATTATGGCCCTTTTGCAAACTCAGGTCTATCTCAAGAAAGCCAGGCACAGTAAGAGAAGATGACCTTCCATGTATGTGAAAGTCTTATCTCAAATTAAAAATGATATAATATAGTTTATTAACTTGAGTAGATAATACTCAGCAGTCTCAGTTGCACAATGAGGTCTTGCAGCACAGAAGAAAGAATACATTTTTGGCCTAACAATTCATAAATGGCTTTATTTTATGAAAGGTTACTAAAAAAAAAAATGGCATCAGGAAATTTATATAAGGAAGTAGAGTTATATGCTTACAAGTACATGAAAACACTGAGAAATAGCAAGTATTATAGAGCTGAATGGTATCATATACAGAAAAATTAGAGATACTATAATGGAAAAATGAAATGGGAATAGGAACAAAGGGAAGAGGAAACAACTGTTATTCTAAGAAGTTCAAACTGTATATAGGATGTAGTAAAAGACTTCCAATAGATTTTAAGCAGGTGAGTAAGAAAAGGAGAGATATGTTTGGAAAAACACCTCCAGGCTACATGGGATTTAGGACTGGTGAAAAGACAATCAAGGCAAGGATTCCAATGTGAAGGTTGTGGCTGGCAATTGTCCATGCAAGGAGTGACTATCTGGACCTAAGACTTGGTAGTCATGATAGAAGGCACAAGACATGTTAATGAAATATTTCAATATATAACCTAAAAGAATTAGCAAGTGACTTAGACACTGAGATTTAATGTTATTCAGACTACTCTAAGACACACCTAAGGTCCAAGTAGCTCAGATGGTAGGGCCAGAGGTAGGAAGATCCAAACAAAGCAAATGGGGAAGGTAAAATTACGCTCATGTGAAGGACATGTGATGAAAACCTTTGTCTAGAACATATCTTAACTTTCCAGCCAAATCCCTTAAAAAGAGTCTGCATCTGCTCTTCAACCAGGTTCTTAACTCTAGCTTCTTGTAGAGAAACTACCTAAGTGAGTCTTCATGAAGCAAATCACCAGAGATGTTGTCTAGAAGTTAGGAAACGCCTGCTGTACTTTTGCTACTATTTCTGGTATTCAGCACTGGTTGAGAAACGTAAGGAAGGTGGGGGTGGGGGATGTGTTGTATGTTTGCATTCAAAAAATGGTTAAGGCATTCAAAATCAAAGCATGTCCTAGACATATTCACATTATAGACTTGAAATTCATTCTAAAATCTACAATGACTACATTCATAGAAAAATTTAAGCTGAGTCTGTCTGATTTAACTGTTTATTGTTCATCAGCAGGTAATAAATCTGTCTTGAGTAGGATTATAAAACAGATACACACATTTGTCTATATGTCCATGCAAAATCATGCACACAAATACATGTTAAAAATATGGAAGAATATACACCAAAATGTTAACCATGTTTATTTTAATATTTTAATGTGACAAGTTTGTTAAAGATTTCTATTTTATTTTCATCTCTTTTACATTTTTAGGGTTTCCAAGATTTTTGTTTAAGGTCATCATATATTGCTTTACTTAGAAAATACATTAGGTTTTCCTCTCTCTTTCATTCTCTTTCTCTTGATTCAAATGCCAGGGCACTTCTAGGCAAACAGCTGACTCTTAATAAAGTCCAAAGTGTCAAAGCCTGTACCAACCTTACTTTATTCTCGTAGTACTTTTGGCCACTACTCACCTGGGCATAGAAGATTCCATAACGCCCACAGTTCTCATCTTCTGGATTCAGTTCAAAAATTAAGATATGCTACCCTTATGTGTCCTCTCTATAAGGCAGACCTCTGTGTAGTTATGGCCAGAAAATTCTGGCTGGCCTATATACCATGCTCTCTACTATGCTGCCTGCCTCTCCTACTCACCTACTTCACTTTGGGTCTGACTAGCATCCCCTGTCATAATGACCTCATTCCTGCCCTGTCCATTCATACTGCACTCCTACAGTGGCTGCACCCACTACTTCCTATTCTGCTTCCCTCTGGAACTGCTGTTCTGGCTTACAGGGCTCCCATGTGGCCCTCTGGTGCCATACTCATGCTAAGTAGATCTGGCAGGGATGCAGCCTTTATTGCTCTCACCTATGGTCTTGATATCCAATTATCAAGGCTATGAGCTTCTCCTACAGGAAAGCTGTAAGACCTGGGACACATGGTGTCCACTTATATGCTCTCTTCACTTTTTGTGGTCCCATCCTTCCCTTAGCCTTGTTTCCTGGACAGCCACAAAGGTACTACTCAGCCTCATGGTGCCTCTTGCTGTTAACTCCCTGGTCTGTGGTAGTCAGTTCTGTAATTCTTCCATGAGATTCTGGAGGTTCTCAACTATATCTCTCCATAAAGTATCTCTCATATGTCTCAGTGATTCCTCTTCTAATCACACAATTTCCCAAACAAAGCACTGTTCGGTAACTCCCAAACACACTCTTGTTTCCACTACACAGTTGCTGTGGCAACTGGACCAGGATAATGAGTAAGAACTCCTGGGATTAAAGCCAAAAATTCTGCATCAGAAAACTCCTAAATACAACATTAGATGAGTGATAAGAAGTTAAATAATCTTTTCTAGAAGGTGCATGATTTTGGAAATGCCTACTGGTCTCTCTGACAGTTCTTCCACACAATGTGGGATAGGGAATTTTTTTTTTTTTTTTTTTTTTTTTGAGCTTGTGTGACCTCATGTAATTCACTGATCTTCATTGAACACCAATTTCCCCATTGGTATTAATAACATCCCTGCCTAAATCAAAAGGTTCATTGAAAATCAAATACAGAAAGAGAGTATTTATATGCTATGAAAACTCTCAAATGTCATCTATCATTAATATAGGCAAAGTAGTCTTTTCAAGGCTTTACTTCCAATCTTCCCTTTGGGGGCTAGTGCCCAGAAGAAAAGAAAGAAAAAAAGTACTTTGTCTTTGTAGAAGTAATGTTGAAGGAGGTAATCTGGGTACATCTCATCTCCTGAGATCCAATATGTTTGGGAGTTCTGAAGAGGAAGTAGGATGGATTATCTCATTTTATTGTATCCTTGTGTTTATTCTTCTTTTGCCTTTATTTTTCTTAAATGCTTAAGCCTTTTGGTAAATGTTCTTTAAATATACCATCCTTATCTCAGAATACTGTAGACTATCAGTAGAATCAGATGTATACTGTATGGTAAAATGAAAAATAATAACTCCTTAACCTATCTGTAGCAGATGTATACTGGATGGTAAAATGAAAAATAATAACTCCCTAACCACAACCAACTCATGGTCTTAATAATTACATATAAATATAACAAAGAGGAAAATATTTGAAAGTTGAGATTGGAAGTATATAATCCTGCCATTATTTTCCACATGGAGATTCCCAAACCAGATTCACCTTTGAAGGATCTGAATTATATTTTTATTACATGAGATTTTTTTCTCTTAATACTGTCTTCCAAAATGTTGGTATTAAATTCTGAATTAGAAGACTTTGCCTGGAAAAGAGTTTGATCACACTGACACTTAGGGATGTGAAGTGTGTGTGGCCACATGGAAAAGACGCAGGATGCGCTGCCTGATCTCCTTTGTCTTCACTCCATAGACAATAGGGTTGAGCACAGGAGGGACAAGCAGATAGATGTTGGCCATGATGATGGGCAGGAGGGAGTCACGTGGCTTGCTAAAACGGTGCACCATAGATAATCCAATGAAAGGAACATAGAATATAAAAACAGCACACACATGAGAGACACAAGTGCCAAACGCCTTGGCTTGGTCTTCACGTGTCAAGCCCAACACAGTCTTAAGGATAAGCAGATATGAGAAGGAGATGAGAAGTGAGTCCAGCCCAATGGCAGCAATGATGACAATGAGACCATAGATGACATTGACACGGTTGTCAGCGCAGGCCAGCTTCATGACATCTTGGTGTAAGCAGTAGGAATGGGAAAGGATATTAGAGCTGCAGAAGGGAAGCCGCTTGATGAAGATAGGCAGGGGTGCCATCAGTGCAGCTCCCCGTAGCACAGCAGCAATGCCAATCTTGGTGACACGAGGCAACGTGAGCACAGTAGCATGACGTAGTGGGTGGCAGATGGCCACATAGCGGTCAAAGGCCATCGCCAGGAGCACTGTGGACTCCATGCCAGATAAGGAGTGGATGGCAAACATCTGTAGCAGACAAGCATCAAACTGGATAGTAGTGGAATTGAACCAGAAAATGGCCATCATTTTGGGCATGGATGAGGTGGAGATGAGAATGTCAAGGCCTGAAAGCATGCAAAGAAAGATATACATGGGCTCATGTAGACTGTGCTCAGTCCATACAATGTAGATGATGGTCAAGTTACCTAGCACAGCAATAAGGTAGAGAGAACATAATGGAAAGGCCAGCCAGAACTGAGCTTCTTCCAAGCCTGGGAGGCCTATAAGGATGAAATATGTGGCACTGGATCCATTGCTGTTGGGGCCCACCATAGTGATAAAGATGAGTGATCACCACCACCAGGCAGGTACAGGCTGTAATGCAAAGATAAGCCATTATCAGATCTTCCGAAATCCCAATACCACAACTTGCTTCATCCCAATGTCATATTCTCAAACCCAAACTCCAATTCCATTGCCCATCCAAATTCTGATACTATTCTAAATTCATGCTAACCACAACCCAAGGATTATGGGCAAATTCACGCAGTTCCAGTTACTAACCCCATCAGTATAGTAAATCCTGACAGCAAGTGAAACACTAAGATAAAAATGTTAAAGTTTATTTTAAATCATTTAGATCTCAAAAAAAGGCTGAGTATATATCAATCTTAGATGACAAAAATATCTCATCACTCCCTCTACCCTAGCCTATCCTTTTTCTCCCTTTTGCTTAACACTAAACTATAAATCTCAGCAAATGGTTAGACTATCTCTAAGATTAATTCCAGTCCAAATGTAGCAATACTAGTAGTAACAGATTAACAGTTAAATATAACCTTATCACCAATCTAATGATTCCCCCCAATTCTAGTCTTAGCCCTAACTTGAACATTAGCCTAAGATTTAAGCTTAATAGTTATTTCAATCTTAATCTAGAATTTAATAGCACCTATTTTATTATGATAAACCCCAATCCAATAAAAGACAACACTCATTTTATCCTAAACTCTCTGTATTTCACTCTTACCCAAGTGCCTGTCTATAGTTTTACACTTATCCAGACTTCTAAAAATCCTCAAAGAAAGCATAGGAAAAACACTGGAAGATAATAGCCTGGGGAAAGACTTTATGAAGAAGACTGCCATGGCAATTGCAACAACAAAAAACAACAATAAAAATAAAAATAAACACATGGGACTTAATTAAACTGAAAAGCTTCTGTAAAGATAGGAGACAACAAACCAAAGCAAATAGACAACCTACACAATGGGAAAGGATATTTGCATATTTTGAATCAGAGGAAAGCTTGATAACTAGGATCTATAGAGAACTCAAGTTAATCCACATGAAAAAAGCCAACAATCCCATATATCATGGGCAAGAGACATGAGTAGAACCTTCTCTAAAGAAGACAAATGAGGGCAGTGCCTGTGGCTCATGGGTGTAGGGCACTGGCCTCATATGCTGGAGGTGGGGCATTCAAACCCAGCACTGGCCAAAAACTGCAAAAAAAAAAAAAAAAAAAGAAGAAGAAGAAGAAGACAGATGAATGGCTAACAAACATATGAAAAAATGCTCATTATCCCTAATTATTAGAGAAATTCAAATGAAAACCACCCTGAGATACTATCTAACCCCAGCAAGAAT
>CAUYPK010135160.1:0-10178 GCA_963574355.1 Loris lydekkerianus
GCAAGTCATGCCATTTGCAAAATTGCCTGGATCAAATAAATGCAGGTTTGTGGAATTCCTCCTAGAATTAAGTCACTCAACCAGTGGGACTTGTTAGAAATTTACTTTTGTTAACTGCCTTGGTGACTTATCACATAGCAAGGCTGTGCTTTTTTTTTTTTCCTAAGGATCTGTAGTCTGATTTCCAGCATCTTCAACCAGGCCACAACGCAAATAGCAGCTTGGAGACCCAGTGGATAAAATGCCCAACTTTCCCCACTGAGAAGTCATTCAGTGTTAATCCATAATCCGCAGGGAAATGAGGGTGAGGACCCCAGCTAAATCCAAAAAGAGCTATGGTCCAGGTCACACACATAATACATGTAATTCTGTGTAATTGGAGTCGCTTACTAAAGAGCCCCCAAATCCCTACTATGAAAGATTAAGTCCCCTTGCAATCTTTTCAGAAAAAGTCTTGACCAATTAGACTTAAGAACATAGGAAAAAACGTTAAGACAAAGGAAGACTTTGGCAAAGTCTGCTTTAGTTAGCTTTTGTACCTTTTACCCCCTTAACTCCTTTCGTAACCATTTTCTGAATTATCTGCTTGCTGAGTGTTTACCCTAGAATGTACACAAATTCCTTCCAGGAGAAAAGGCCTTTTGTTCATTTCCTCTCCTCGTGTAGTTCAGCTCCCTCAGAGCCCTTTTCTTATTCATTCAGAATTCAGTCCGTTTTCTGGGCTTTGTTGCCTTTGAAAAGAGATGATCTGGACAAAATTTCTCTAACTTCTCGTTCTTCCTTTTCATCATCTGGAGGTGGGTTCATGGCTCGGGAAGTTTGCCTGCTTTCCTTCCAGCTTGGACAAGTCAGATACAGCAGAACCTCTGTAAGTTAACCACCCAGGGGACTGTACCAAACCGGCCAACATATGGAGGCCGTCAACATAAGGAACTAGGCCTGCTGCACTGATACGTACATGTGGTACGCATCTGGTCTATGAAAACTAGGTCAACTTAAGGAGGTGGTCAGTGTAGGGAGGTGGTCAACTATGGAGGGTCTGCTGTATTTTCTCAAGGGCCATAGGACAGCAATTCCTAGTAGCCTCTGGACTCACCTGTCAGACCCCACCTGGGTCCTAGCATATGTAGAATCTGCAAACTTTCTCTCCAGTAGCTGGACTCGATCTGAGCTGGGATATCTTTCAAGGTTTTTAAGTGTTTGAGAAATAATCAGAGATATGTTTGAGAAAAATATCCACTAGTTTAGATAAGTTGGCTTATTTAATCCGTTTAAATAAGATGGCTTAAAGGGAATTTGGACACAAGAAGACTAGGTCATGGTTCGCAGTCCTGATGAGACGTTACGATGGGCTGAATCAGAGTGGTGGCGAGGGCGGTGGGAGCTGCACTGCAGACGTAGAATGAGTGGGGCTTCAAGACACGTCAGAATTAGGGGAAGAGAATGATGCAAATGAGTAAGTGGTCAAAAAAGATCCTGGGGTTTTGAGCCTATCAACTTGGATGACTTTATGCCACTAGGGAAACACCAAGAGGAAAGAAGATGGATGGTTTAGCTGGGAATGCTTTGTGGCCATGAACTTTAAGATGCAGAGATACAACTCCTTTCCAGCTGCTATGCCTCCTTCTTCCCACCATTAGGGAAACTGACCCTGCCACGGTGGTGTCATTAGTGATACGGTATCAGGCTGTACCACTACGAGGAGGATACCAGTGGACCTGGATTAAACACTTTCTTGGGTTTACCTTTCTGGACTCAACTAGCCGACTGAGTGATGTGACCCAGAAACCCAGTATGCTGTTGTTTGCTTAAGGAAATGGACCCAACCAAGTCCTTCACCCTACTCAAAGCCATAAGACTGAGAAGAAATGGGCATTATTTCTGGCAGAGGGGCCCATCAGTGACCTTGTTCTAGTTATCTGTTCTCCTACCGTGTCCCCTAAATCCCCCACTACAGTCAGGAAATGAAGTTGATGATTACAGACCATTTTTCTTGATGCCGATCCTGTGGATATGATGGTTGGACAGAAGAGTGTAATTTATTATTGTAATGTTGGAGCAGCACTCCTCTTTGCATGATAGAAAAGGTCATGAGTATAATGTTAGAGGAACCAAGAGAACATGTGAGCAGAGCCCACCAGCTGGCTACAAGACTGAAAGTACTTGAAAGGAGGTCAGAATATCTCTAGAAATACAGAAATGCTGTTTCTTGGTCCACGTGCCATTTATCTACCAGCCACCCTTTCGGGGCATTGTGTCCAAAACACTTGACATTCTTTGCCTACTTATTCCCTTTCTGAATTAGGCCACTTATCTTTCTTTCATCTCCTTGTTCTATTTTAAATACTTAGACACTAAGACTACAGTATAAAGAAGGGTTGCCAGATCTAGCAAATGAGTGACATTTGAATTTCAGATAAACAATGGATTTTTTTCGAGTATATGTATGTCCTCAATATTGCATGGGGCATAATTATACTAGCAAATATTCTAGCTATTCATCTGAAATTCAAACGTCATTAAGCATTGTGCATTTTACCTGGAAATCCTAACATGGCGAGAAATCAACTGAAAACCAGTCACAGAGGCTTCTGTGTCATTCTGCAACTTTCCTGTTCAGATGGCACTCCCTTTACTGATCTCCAGGTCTAGCACAGAAGCGTAACACATCTCCCCACAAAATACAGCAAAACCCACTAGCAAGTGGAAAATCCAACTCGCAGCCTCTGCTACTTCAGACTTCACTTCATGACCATCACAACTTCCTTTTCACTACTATAGTTTCAGGTTATTGCACTGAGTTAGTCAAACTAACAAACAGCTTAGTCAACCCCATTGATAATTTCAGGGTAGAGCATTTAGGAAAGCCCTGAAGGAGAGGTCTCTGGGTTAAAATACAATTATGAAAGAAAAAAAAGAGAGATTTCTCTTGATATAAAAATATGAATGTCTGCTCTGGCTATGCTTTGCTACCTCCAGTGGAGTGAAGTCTCTAGACTCTCTCACACTGTATCTCATACCCATGGTCCCACGTTGATATTTTCACATCGATAAGATCTGGTTAAAATCAATGCCACAAGGCCAGGCACAGTGGCTCACACCAGTAATCCTAGCACTCTCGGAGGCCGAGGCAGGTGGATTGCTTGAGTTCAGGAGTTCAAGACCAGCCTGAGGAAGAGATAGACACTATTTCTACTAAAAATAGTAAACACTGGTCAGTCATGGTGGGCACATACCTGTAGTCCCAGCTATTCAGGAGGCTAAGGCAGGAGGATTGCATGAGCCCAGGAGCTTGAGGTTGCTGTGAGCTATGATGGTTCCATGCCCTCTACCCAGGGTGTCAGAATGAGACCCAGTCTCAAGAAAAAAGAAATCAATGCCACAGTAACCCTCAAAGGGAGAACATCAGAAAGAGGCAAGGAAGTCAGGAAAAGAGATCAGGCAAGTTGCCCAGCTGCCAGTCCAACTGCCTCAACTGGAGGAATGTGATCACTCTACATTAGACCATGGGCACCATCTTGATCTTTCCAGCTCAGTCTCCCCAGTCTGTGTCCTGAGTAGCTCCAGCCACCTTGTTCTAGAAGAAGTAGGCACCTCTCTCCTTGTGCTTCCGACTCTTTCAGGCCATGAATCATTACTCCCTTCCAGCCTCACCCCACACATGCGGGGCAGTGCCCTCCCTGCTGGTGCCATCACAGACACTTAGATGATCTGACTGAAGTCATCCCTCAAATGAGACTTGGAGGAGCCACTCCTCCTCCACCTTCACATCTGGGAACCCTCATGGAAGGAGCTTCCCACCCATTTCCAAAATCATTTCTTGGTTCTAGGAACTTTCTGGAAGATCTTGGAGATAGTCTCAAACACCAGCTGAATTATATCCCTTTCTCTCTATTTTGATCAGCTAATCATGCAATTCACTAAACAATCTAGCACTAACTGAATGTAGGTACAATGGAATATAAAGATATGAATAAATATTTTTTTATATTGCTCTTTTATCATATTAATGAAGTATAATAATATTAGGAGAGGATGGATTCTAACTGGCCATGATCCAGGTAACACATATTTAGAACTGAGTTAAAATACCGGGTTGCTATCTTCAGCCATTTCCTGTATGTGTTGAGAACACATCTGTCTGCATAGATCCCTCAAAGTCATACTTTGAGGGGGGAGGCTATACCATGTCATGCTTAGGGGGGCTATACCATGTCAACCTCATACATGAGTGCAGATAATGACAATGATTTCAAGAGAAATCCTCTACCAATTCAATAAACCCAATTGTTTAAAACTGTAGCTCCAACCTTTTTGGCACCAGGGATTAGGTTCACAGAAGACAGTTCTTCTGTGGAACAGGAGATTGAGAGGGATTGGATCTGACCAGAGGCAGAGCACTGATGGTGATGAAAGTGATGGGGGGACGGCTGTAAACACAGATGAAGCTTCGCTCACTTGCCTGCCACTCACCTCCTGCTGTGTGGCCCCAGTCCAAACAGGCCACAAACGGGTCCCAGTTTTCTGGCTTGGAGTTGGGGGCCTCAGCTATAGCCTGCCAACATGGAGTTGCACACACAATAATTGCTTTTACTCTGATGTTCTTCAAGCTCAAAAATTGTTACAGTTCCTCTGCTGGGGATAAACTCTTATTTGCCTTTTCTTGAACTCCTCTTCTTAGAAAGTTGCTCTTAAGCAGTAAAGCTGTTCCAGTAGTAAAAATTACACACTTGTTTTATCAAAAGTTGTCATATCTAAGCAGACACTCTCTATAGCAATGATTCACAGCTTTTCTGTTATAAATTCTTATTAAAGTCAAAAGCTTTTGTAAAACCCCACAGAATCACAGCTGTGCTTTTATTCCCTGTTAATAGAAATACAGTACAAAAAAGATGCTATTAATTTGGCATATTTTAAAATTAATTTGTATTTCATTTATCACAAAAGCAACAACTTACATTTTTTTGATTGCAGTTTGGCTGGGGCTGGGTTTGAACCCACCACCTTCGGCATATGAGGCCGGCATCCCACCTGCTGAGCCACAGGCGCCAACTTACATTTTTTTGAGATAGCATCTTCCTCTCTCCCCCAGGCTGGAGTGCAATGGCATGATCATAGCTCATTGCAGCTTCAATCTTGACTTAGCCTCTCAAGTAGGTGGGTCTACGGGCACACAGCATTGAGCCAGGATAATTTTGGCGTTTTTTAAATAGAGACAGGGTTTTGCTCAAGCTAGTCCCAAATCCTAGTCTCAACAGTTCTCCTGCCTTGGCCTCCCAAAGCGCCGAGATTATAGCCTTGAGCCACTGGGCCTGCCCTTTGCTTATATTTTAATAATGGTGTGGGTATCTGAGTGAGAAATTTTTATCCCTTTCATCTACAAATACAGGCTGGACATAAAGTTAGTGTGCAGTTTGTGGAGTTTTGAATCAATTTAATTGCACACGACTTTGTGTCCACCCTGTATTATGAATGTTGTTTGATGGACCTTTTACAAGAAGCATAAGGCTCCCAACATGGGTTCACATTCCACGTGTTAAGCCCTGTGTTGTTCTATAATACGAAGTTGGACTATTGAGTTCGACTTGGTGAACTCATCCTAGAAAAAGTGATCCTTACCTCATTGCTGAATATCAATATGGTCACCTTCAAAGACTCCCTTTGGGAAGCTGTGCCCCAAGACAAGTGCCTAGCCTACCTTTCAAAGCCATTTTGGAACTCTTTTTCTGGAATGGCCATCAGAGCTGTCATCATACAAGGTCCAACAATTCAAGTTCATGAATTCACCCTAGAACAGGTGTGGTGAGTGAGGTACATAGCACTTTTTCTAGCATGAGTTTGCAAACATAATTGTCAGACCTCATATGTCCTATAGCATTGTAAAAGGGATACCCACCAAGAAGCTTCCTCTCTAAAGGATGTGATAAGAAATACAGGCTTATGTTCCAGTCACTCTCACACCAAAGGAGACGGGGGCAGGTAAGGTGGGTTAAAATAGGATCAGCATGGGGGCAGGGTGCTTCAGGGGTGATGCTAGAAGATCACTACACCCTTTCACTCCCTTCCAAACTGCTCTAAGAGTATTTTGTTATTGCAGTTGTTATGCTGGTGTAATAAATGTATTCATCTAAGGGTAGTTCTGATAGGGAATATCTTTTGGGTGTGAAAAAATTAGATTATATTAAGTGTAGAATAATCTTTTAATAAGCCCAATCTCCCCTGCACCCCTAGATCCCCGAATGCATCCATCCATCCTGATCACCTCCTTTACGTGGTATATTCACAAAAATATTTCAAGACTTGGACAGTTGTTACCTGACCCCCATCTGTCCCCAAAAAGCCATTTCTTTTAATAGACAGGATACATCAAGCTCTCTGCATTTTCATAGCCAAATCATTCAGGAGGTTTTACCTGTTCCAGGAAAGAGCCAGGAAAGAGGAAGAAATAGAAAGTAATCAAGAGAGAGAGAGAGAAAGGACAGGAAGGGAAGGAGAGGGAAGAGAAGGGAAGAAAGAAAAGAAAAGAAATCCCTAAGGCCCTTGACTGGCTCAGTGAGATGAGGCCAAATGAAGCTGGGAGCTCCCAGTCTTCCAGCCGCCAAAACCAGGAGAACAGCACCCATGAAACCCAAATGGAGGTGATGAGAAATACTTCAAGGTTTTGAATCAAGCTGGAACAGGTACTAGAACACACTGTGAATCAAACAGTATTCAGTCCACTCACCAGAGTCATTCCCTATGACACAAAGGTTTATGGCATCAGACTGGCACTGTGAAGTTTGTGAGCTCTCAGCTCTTACCCCCTTGCCGCCTTTTTTTTTTTTTTAACTAGGTTTCCACTTTGTCCCTCCATTCATCCTCCCCTTTCTTCCTTCTTGCCGTTTGCCCTTCAGATTCACACACCAGTTGGAAGAACATCCCAAGGGCTACATGCCAGCGAACCCTCCTTGAGCTCCAAGGTGAAGGCAGACTTTGCCAGGGATGGTCTCTGGAGAGACAGCGGACACGTGGGCTTGGGTCCACAGGACCCATGCCAGCTCACCCAGGAAAGTTGGGAAAATTATGATGGGGGTGTGAGGAAGGGAAAGCCCGGGTCTGGGCTTATAATTGAAGGGATACACCCAGAGGTTGCACAATAATCAACAAAAAAGGAGTGTTGAATGAGATGGTGCCTCAAGCGAGGGAGAGGGTTTAGAGGCTTCATGTTGGGGCACAGAGCCAGGAGAGCCGACTAAGTCCTTTCTCCACCCTTAGAAAGATCTGAAATCAAGAACACACAGCTGTCTTCCAATCCTTTGATAAAGGACAGTGCCCTGGAGTCCTTGGCAATGACCCGTCCTGAGCCTCTGGGGCAACCCGCACCACTGCCTAACAAGGGGAATTTTGTGAAACACCCACTTTGCTTCCTTCTCGTGTTTAAATTTCACTGAGGAGCTTCTGGAGTTCTGCAAAAAACTGTGACCCAAAGCTTTGGGAAGTGAACGCCTGAGAATTTTCTGCCTCAGTCTCTCAACAGTTTCTTGGGCTCCTGCCACAGTCCTGATGTTTGATTTAGAGGCCTAAGAGGGAAATCGGGCCCACGTGGGGAGATAGCAAAACACTTTCCACCTTGAACTCATGGAGTGGAATTTGAATCTGAAGCCAAAACTCCTATCTCTGCCTGTTTCACTAATTACATAAATTTCCTTGCTAGATTCTGCAGCTGTTTATATGAGTACAGCTCTGGTTCCCAGGGAGAGGTGCCTCTCAAAAAGGGGTTCGGGGCACTCACACCTGGTCTGGACCTCAGATTCAAGTGGTAGTCCTATGCTAGGCGACCCTGGATTTATTTCACCCTTTCATGAAATGAAATCAAACAATTGCCTTATAATGGAGAGATATTAAAAGGGAAGGAGAGAGAGAGAAAGAGAGAGATGTGTGTGTGTGTGTTTGTTGTGTGTTGGTTGTGAACATTAACTCTAATAGTAAAGATTACTGAGAAACTTGGCTCGGCTCCTGTGGCTCAAGCAGCTAAGGCACCAGCCACATACACCTGAGCTGGAGGGTTTGAATCCAGCCCAGGCCTGCCAAACAACAATGACGGCTGCAACCAGAAAGAAAAAAATAAAATAGCCAGATGTTGTGGCTGGCCCCTGTAGTCCCAGCTACTTGGGAGGCAGAGGCAGAAGAATCTCTTGAGCTCAGGAGCTACAGGTTGCTGTGAGCTGTGATGTCACAGCACTCTATCCAGAGCGACAGTTCTGTCTCAAAAAAAAAAAAAAAAAAGATTACTGAGAAACTTTATTGAAAGAGGGCATTTTAAAAAAAAAAAAAGGCAGGGCTTAATCTCATATATATCCTCTCTTTAAAATGTTCCACATTTCCCCATGGGGAAGATCACCAAACTTCATAAATACCCCCACAAGAAACTACTGTCTGACCTGGGGAAGAAGCAGGGGTTATTATGGGATGCATTTCCCGTTTTCTTATCTGCCTCAAAACCTCACCACCTTGTCTGAAAACAACTTTCACATTTGTTTTCATAGGAAATAACAAAGTCAGAGGCAAGGTCCAGTTAAGCAACCATAAGTTTTTCCCAAATACACATTTATTTCAGCACAATTGTTTCTAAATTAAAATAGAGCCTGGATACTCTGTGAAGAGCAAATGTATTGTCAAATATTATTTCTTTTGTTTGTTACACAGTTGAACAAGTTTAACTAAAGGTGACTCTCTTAAAGAAGGACTGTACTTCCCAAAAGTTAGACTCACAATTCACCCCTTTGCAGAGGTCCTCAAACTTTTTAAACAGGGGGCCAGTTCACTGTCCCTCAGACTGTTGGAGGACCGGACTATAGTTAAAAAAAAAACAAAAAAAAAACTATGAACAAATTCCTATGCACACTGCACATATCTTTACTTTGAAGTAAAAAAACAAAACAGGAACAAATACAATCACACCGCCTCATGTGGCCCGCGGGCCTTAGTTTGAGGACCCCTGCTTTGGTGATATGGGGGGATTGGGTGGGGACCACAGAGACATACTATGATTAAAATACGAAGGACTTTTTTATATGACACACAGATGAACCAATAAAAATGTGACCTCTTGGCATGTATAAAAAAACATATCTTGGGTTTCTCTGAGGGAAATATTTAAAGGCTTTAAAGTTTTAAACAAAGCCCAGCTGGTTTGCATGCACAAGTTCCAAACCCTGAAATATTCCCATGATATCTAGTTTCAAGGAATTCTACTACTGTAAACTAGTGAGGAAACCAAACAAGTAAGAGAAATTTTCTCCTTTAAAATGTACTTTAGTTTTGGTACGAAGCATTTTGTCTGATAAATACAAATTGAGAGGAAAAATGTAAATTAGTGGGAAAGGAAAAAATATATAATGGTGATTCCAAAGGGAGTAAAAATTTTAAAAACTGACTTCCAATTTGGAGTGTGAAAAGTGCACCGGAGACTCTTCAAGGGTTTGCATTCAGGTAGAATTTAAATTATAGCCACATTGTTAGCATTTAAATTCTAGAGGTCAAGATGGCATTTTAAAGGACTTTCCCCTTTAGACCACTGCCCCTGGTAGTATATTTATTTGTGTGTGTGTGAGACAACAGTACTGTACTTTTGTGAGACAACCCTTCTTCACCCAGTCTGTTTAGTATTAAGCTCAGCCTATGGTTTGATAATTACCAATGCTGTCTTATTTTTTAAATGCTAAGTTACTCTTATTAACTGCCCTCTTTTCCTTCCTTCCTTCCTTCTTTTTTTCCTTCCTCCCTCCCTCCTTCCCTTCCTCACCTCCCCCTTCCTTCCTCCCTCCCTCCCTCCCCTGCTCCCCTCCCCTCCCTTCTTCCTTCCTACCTCCCTCCCTTCCTCCCTCCTCTCCTCTCCCCTCCCTCCTCTCTCCTCTCCCTCCTTCCTTTCTTCCTTCCTTCCTCCCTTCCCTCCCCCTCCCCTCTTCCTCCCTTCCTCCCTCCCCTGCTCCCCTCCCCTCCTCTCCCCTCTCCCTCCCTCTTTCCTTCCTTCCTCCCTACCCCCCCCCCCCCCCGCCGCCCCCGCCCCCCCGCCCCCCCCCCCCCCCCCCCCCCCCCCCCGCCCCCCCCCGCCCCCCCCGCCCCCGCGCCCGACCGCCCCCCCGCGCCGGGGCCGCCCCGCGCCCAGCGAGGCGGCGCCCGCCCCCCAGACCACCCCC
>CAUYPK010135165.1:0-16677 GCA_963574355.1 Loris lydekkerianus
AGTTTTTCTTTAGCAATAAATATTGAAAAGCATTTAACCTACTGATTCCTCAATTATTGTAATTGTTTTGGGTATATATTTTTATTTTTGAAATTTACCAGTGGCTGCTGCATTTTCCACCTCGGCGTATACTCAAGTCACTACGTTTTCCCAGTTTTTAGGGTAAAATTAAGGGAGTTGGCTTATACTCGGGTCGGCTTATACTCGAGTATCTGCGGTAGCAGTAGACCTGACAAACATTTTTAATTGCAAACTATTAGAAAATGAATTAAGTGCATGCTTTTACATCCTTAAAATCAGTGGTTTTAAAAACAAGTCAACTGAATTTTGTGAATTTTTATAGCTACAAAATTTACAAAAAATTAGTACAAAAATTTGGTAATGTCTTTAGTACAAAAATTACAATATAATTAAGAACCATTAAACTCATTCAACGAGACTGTGTGCACTCTTCTACAGCCAGACTTCCCCATAGTGGAGTTGTTTTATATTGGGAAGCTTAGAAGACACATCACAAGCATTGTAGCCTGCTCACCTTCCAAATATCAAACAAGGGGAAGGACGAGATATTTAAGAGGAAAAAAATCTTTAAGCTTATCTTAATTTCATTTGAGTTTTTCATATAATTTCATAGGGAATATTTCATTCTTAAGAAAAAACAAGTGGCAGGTGGCAGTCTTAGCTCATTGGGTGGGGCGCTGGTCACGTACACTGCGGCTTTCAGATTCAAACCCAGCCTGGGCCAACTAAAACAACAATGACAACTGCAACAACAACAAAAAAACTGCCAGGTGTTGTGGTGGGTGCCTATAGTCCCAGCTACTTGGAATGCTGAGGCAATAGAATTGCTTAAGCCTACGAGTTTGAGATTGCTGTGAGCTGTGAAGCCACATTCTACCAAGGGTGACAGCTTGAGACTGTCTCAAAAATAAAAAAAAAAAAAGAAAAGAAAAAACCAATGGCTTAGTGTTGTTTAGTGCTGGCATTAATGTCAAGCCATCATTTTTTACTACTCTTTAAGTTGTAAATATCTGACCAGGGGACAAAGCCTGATTCTAATAGCAGTCCAAGATGTGTAGGCTCATAAAGTTTGGGGCAGGAGCAGAGTTTGATATGCTTATTTCCTTTGGCAGTATAGATTAAGGGCCAGATAGTAAATATTTTAAGCATTGTGGGCCACATGCTCTGCCACTGTAGCATGAAAGCAGCCACAGACAATATATAAACAAATGAGCAGGGCTGTGTTCTGATACACTTTACAAAAACAGACAGCTGCAATTTCAATCCAAGATCTATCATGTGCTGATCCTTGGTATAAATAAATTAAGCTAGCAAAAGTTTAATTGTAACAGTTTTATAAAATTTTCAAGATCTTGAAAACAATGATTTCCTTTGTTGTAAACTGTCATTTTTATTGACTGTCTTTTCCTATTATAAGATAAAATTATTGTTCCCTCACAATTCCTCCACATTACCAAAGGTGTAAAAGGACTTTAACATGCCACTGAATTATACATCATTTTGTATTCTATAATTTTAAAATGAAACCTTCTTTCTCTTGACAGATAAGCACTACACGTGAAGAGTGCTGATAGAGAACACTGATTACTAGAGTGACCGGAGAGGAGAGCGCTGGTCCCCATCACGTGGCTGAACTCTCAGTGTTTTCCAAAGATGCTTAAGTAGTCTTTGCTGCTGCTCTCCTTCATCCATCAAAGCTCTTTACAGCATGGGGTGTATGAAATCAAAGCAAACTTTCCCCTTTCCTACCCCTCTAGAAGTTGAGAAGCATCATGAGAATGAAGGCGGCATTAGGCCAGAAGAGAGATCAAAGATGGCGTCTTCACCTAGTGTCAAAGAGGAAGCAAAGGGGTCCTCAGGGACCAGTACTGTGGTCCTCGAGTATGCACACCGCCTGTCCCAGGAAATCTTGCGTGATGCCTTGAAGCAATGGGCATTCGCTAACGTCGAGTACTCTGACTTCCCCTACATTGAGAGTGAGGAGACTAATGCTGTAGGATGATGACACTTCCTTGACTGGGGACAGTTGGTGCTAGCTTAAATACATGAAACAAAAGCAAAAACTGGTGTGAATAAGTACAAATAGCTCCCACCTGGATATAAAAACATGTCTATGATAATGTTACCAGTGTAAGAATACCTAAGATGAATTGCATTTCGAGTAGTTCTATGTTAACGGCACTTTCTCTCTGCTTGGTCTTAGATTTTAGTCATTTCAAGGGCTGAATGGAGGTCATATGGCACCCAGTAATAAGTGGTACATCACGGCATTTTTTCCTGAAGTAGTAATGACATCACTAAAGAAAATGTTGAAGAATAAGCTCCCCAAGTTCCAAATGGTTAAAGACATAAATTTTCATTAATTTATACCTTTAAAAAAGCACATACATAAAAAAAGTTTCTCAAAATGCCTTGGCAAGGGAATGACACTCAAGCCATAGTGATCAACAATGGTTCTTATTCGTCAAAACCATTTGTATCAAGGATTTCCACTTCTTTATACACAGATGATCTAGCATTAGAAAGCAACCCATGTAGAAGTGGTCCACCTCAAGCCCTGTCTCTAAAAAATAATTTATTTTTGCAGATGAAAAGCATAACCACCACCTTGAACCTCAGGGTCCTGACTAACTACATTTGTTACTGAATGACTTAAGAAAGTCATTCAGTATAAAGCCATTTTAAAGAGATAACAATTTATAGAAGCCATGACATTGTTTATTGCATCGAGGTAATAAGCCCTGCCATATAATGATACAAAGAAAATAAGTATAGCTACCTTTTACAATTACCAATCCAGTGAATCTTAAGCATCCTACTTGTAAAGTAGAAAGCAGAACATGGTGTCAGTACTAATTGTGTATGAAGCTTTACTGCTTCAGATGCAGAGGCCTGGAATATGGCCCAGTTTCTGTTCTCAGTTTTTTTTTTAATTGATAATGGGGCAGTCACTACTTAAATTATGGTGGGACCAGATAATTAATGCATGAGGATTTATAGTAGGATTACAAAACAGCAAAGACAGAACACTTCCTCAAAGAAATACTGTCTATTTTTTTTAGTGGTAACACATGCCTATAGGACATTGATAGCCATCTCCCATACTATTTTTATAAGTATGGGTACCTTAGGAGAAACTTCGGCAGCTCATTTTCTTTTTTACCGTCATAACATATGCACACTTTTTTTTTTTTTTTTTTTTTTTTTTTAAAGAATAAGTACTGATTGAAGATCAGTAGTAAAAAAATATTTGGGAGGGGGGAAAAGACAAAACTTGTAGGAAAACTGGGACTGAGTTTCTAGAATAATCTTTTTATGAAGATTTGCTACACATGAAGTTTAACCATGTATGAGGTCTAAGTTTGCAAACTTGTCACCATGCGTTTACATTGGCAGTACTGTAAAACTTGGTAAATTGTCATAACCTTGATATGTCAGTGTCTCACAGTTGTGTTCATGTTGACGGGTGGTGGTATCTTGCTGAGTAGCATTCATTGTTGTGTGTTTTTACGTGCCATTGTGGGAATGTTGAAGCTTGAATTAGAGCAATGAACAAACATCTGTAAATTTCTTCTTGAACTTGGTAAGAGTGGAAGTGAAATCAGGAACACAGTGGTCAAAGTTTATAGGAAAATGCCATGATGAAAATGGCAGTGTTACCAATGGATTAAATATTTTCTGAGAGAAATGTCCCTGATGAAGAGAAGTCAGGGCAGCCAGTAACCAGCAAAACTGATGAAAACATTGCAAAAATTCATCAAATTGTGCAGCATAGCAGACCAAGTAAATATCAATAGAAAAAGAACAAAATCTTAATTGAAAATCTTGGCATAATGAAGGTGTGGTTCTTGCGTCATGACAATGCACTAGCTCACACCACATTGTGTATGAGGGAGCTTTTAGCCAGTAAACAAATAACAGTATTGAAACACCCTCCCTGCTCACCTATCAGGCACCCCAAGAACCTTTTTTCTTTACCTAAAGATAAAGGAAATATTTAAAGGAAGACATTTTGATGACATTCAAGACATCAAGGGTAATATAATGATAGCACTGATGGCTATGCCAGAAAAAAGAGTTTGTTTTGAAATGTGGATTAGGCACTGGAGTCAGTGCATAGCTTCCCAAGGGGAGTAAGTAGTTCAAAGGTGACCTAAGTGATATTCAGCAGTGAGGTATGTAGCACTTTTTCTAGGATGAGTTCGCAGACTTAATTGTCAGACCTCGTAAATTCATTTTATTAACACACCATTGTTGATAAAACCTAAACAAAGGCAGAGGAAGGCCTGATCTCTTTAATGAGATTAAATACATATTTTGACATTGTAAGCAAGCAGGAATGCAACCTCCAATTTTAACAACTTTTAACTTTGAAATGCGCAAACAGTAAATTGTCCAAATTACATGAGCAAAGTTACTTGAAATGAATACTATGCCATCTTTTCAGTTGCCTTTGGACACGTCATTCAGCTTTAATTCTATTGATACCTAGTCCTACAATTTGTACTGTCCTATTGTACTTTCAGTCTAGCGATTTATATTAATGTAATAGAAAAACAACCATTCTTGTTTGTACAAGAATCTGAAGTCATCAGACTAAGGGCACAAAGTTTCCCATAAGTATAAGACATTTCCAGGTCATGAAGAGAAGTTTAGGTTTTGAGTTTTTACCCAGATATGGTGATTTCTCATTCATTTTATCTCATGATATTTGCTGCAAAGTTATTTTTTGTTTAAAAGAAATAATTAGGGATATGCAATAGTAAGTACTACGGTGAAGACACAAAGCCACAAAAGCATGTCCCGTTACAGTTTTTAGTTTACAAAGGGATAGTAATGAGTGGATTTTGGTGGTAGCTAACATTTTAACTTCAGGTTCCTTCTCTGCCCAGAGTCCCTCCCTCACCGGGATAACAGGGATTCCTCCCAGATCTGTATCTACAAGAAGTCTAATCTCTATTGCTACCATCTCTCAGCAACTATGGCAGCATGGATTTGTCACTGAGAACCACCTCCTTGCCCTGGAATCATTTTAATAGAGTATCATATCTTGTGTACAGTATTGCCAAGAGACTTATCCAGGGGTTCTCAAACTATGGCCTGCAGGCCACATGAAGACGGTGTGATTGTATTTGTTCCCATTTGTTTTTTTTACATCAAAATAAGATATGTGCAGTGTGCATAGGAATTTGTTCATAGTTTGTTTTTTTTTAAACTATAGTCCGGCCCTCCAACGGTGGAGGGACAGTGAATTGGCCCCATGTTTAAAAAATTTGAGGACGCCTGGACTTATCTTTAAATTTTGTGCTTCATTATATGTCAACATAGGAACAAGTAACTACAAGACTTGCATAATCAATAAGCTGATGGATAAACCAAGTTGGGGACAGGTAGAAGAAAGCTGAATAAACCAACTTGTACAAAATGTGATAGTTGTCTCATCACAATATACTTTGCCCTTGATAATAAGAAAGAAAGATTATCTTTGATAGGATAATTAGCCTTCTTTCATACCTTTATATTGTAATATTGCCGTTACTACATTTTGAAGG
The DNA here is from genome assembly GCA_963574355.1 of Loris lydekkerianus. NCBI lineage: Eukaryota > Metazoa > Chordata > Mammalia > Primates > Lorisidae > Loris > Loris lydekkerianus. The sequence continues at coordinate 5,574 of CAUYPK010135165.1, forward strand.
TCTTTCATGAACAATAAAGAGTAGTAGGCCTGTTGAGAAGGAAGGAAACATAAAACAGAAGACTGAATGAAATATTAGCTACTGGAAAGGCAAACGTGGAACATCCAGAGCAAGGGCACAACAAAGAACCTCCAGGTGGCAACTGTGGAAGCAACTATCAGAGAAAATAAATGTGCTAATTCCTATTTACAGACTCACAAAACCCCACACACATGCTTCACTGCTGCCTTCCCCAGTTGGTCTCTTATGCTGTTACATTTCAGTTACATGCCTTTAATCCAAGAATTCTCCACTTTTAGTTGCCTTATCAGTTCTCTGCAGACTGCCTATGATTATTAGCACTTAAAGCACAATTTTGAGGGCACCAAAAAAATTGTCATTTTGTGTCGAATTGCCTTATTAGTATTAAAAACAGACATACTGAATAAAGTAGCCTAATGTTCATATCCTACTTAATATCTCTGGCGTTTTATGAGATAGAGGAACTATACTTTTGTATTATAGTTTCAGAAATCAAAAGTTAGGGATGCTTCAGAAGTAATGTCAAGGAATAGTAATTTAAAAACAAATACATTGTTTGCTTAATCGTAAAGCCCTCGTCCTACATCTGGATAACCAAATAGAACATGTCTTCCTTGGCATTGTGGGCTCAGAGCACTATCTGCATCTTAATTTACAGAACTCAAGTTTTGTTAGCAGATTCTCTTCTCTGTAAGACTTAACTATGAAGTGGTATATTTTTTCCACATATTTTTGTGAAAACATTTTTTGTAACTGTACAATAAAAATCCAGTTGCAATTAACTATTGTGAGTTCTTAAGTTATGAGTTCTTATTTAACTGAAGGCAAATGCTTTTCAATATTGCATACTTAAAATTCTTACCATAAACATATTTTCTGCATTGTTAGCAATGTAAAAGTAAGTTAAAATCTATTCATACAAATAATTTCTTGGATCATTCAGGTCCAATTTAGGAAGTTTAAGAATACAAATAAAAACATGTCTAATATGGCATCTTTATTCCAGATCTCTTCCTAAATTTTATGGAAGAAAATGTATTATATAAAATAGATTAAAACTTGAAAAAATTTAAACCAATACCTTCTAGGCTACAATTTTCTCCTTTATGAGAAGGGTATAAGCCACAGTCTTTGATGTTTCAGCTTGGTTGGCTTTTTGTTCTTATCAGCCTGAAGTTCTCTTAGTTTTAGGGGTATGAGATGAAGAAACTATAACAAGTTACAAATTAAATGGCAAACTGATCTTTAATTTAAAATTCTTACCTAGAACTTTGCATTGTATGTTTTAAAAGCACTTATTTTGTCAATAATACCAATTATTGAAGATATAAACAAAAGTCTTGTTTTCAATTAATTTTTCCTCCTGATTTGTACCTTATATAAGGACAATTAACTTATCACAATTAACTTATCACAAACAAGTCTGATGTAAATTACAAAAAGCACAGTGTCTCTTAAGATATTGGCAGTTTCCTAATTTCTCATTCTGTCCGAATAACGAATACTGCAAATAACAAGAAATAATACTTTCACTTTTACCCTGAGAAAGTATTCTGATTAAGAAAAGCCTAGGCAGGCTTGGTGCCCGTAGTGCAGTGGTTATGGCACCAGCTACCTACACTGAGGTTGACGGGTTCGAACCTGCCCAGGCCAGCTAAAACAATGACAACTGTAACAAAAAAATAGCCGGGCGTTGTGGCGGGCGCCTATAGTCCCAGCTACTTGGGAGGCTGAGGCAAGAAAATCGCTTAAGCCCTAGAATTTGAGGTTGCTGTGAGCTGTGACACCACAGCGCTCTAATAACGGTGACATAGACTCTTTTTCAAAAAAAAAAAAAAAAAAAAAGCCAAGGCTGACATAACAATACTAGAGAGATAACTTCATAAAAACATTTTCGCTTGGCCCAAGATTTCTAATGTTTATAAAAGGAGCTCTTCTGGTGTGGTAACCCAATTATTTTTAAAAGTACACTCTTAAACAGGAAAATCTATAAAGTATTAACAGTATAAAAAAAAAGAAACCTTTCAAGGTCTTTATTTTTGACAGTCTACAAAGTTTACTTAATTAGCCTATAAACCACTACCAAAAACAAAACAAAGTTCCCATTTCAATTAGATATACTAACTTGACAGAGTTTCTAATGATCTTTGAATTTTCCCATCTTTTAATACAGGGGTTGGCAAACTTTGATAAGAACCAGACAGTAAATATTCCAAGCTTTGCAGGCTACATGATCTCTGTTGTTACTAAATTCAAAGCAGCCATAGATAATATATAAAACAGACAAATACAGCTATGTTCTAATAAAGCTTTATTTGTGAACGTGGATATCTGAATTTCATGTAATTTTCACAAATCATGAAATTTTAGTCTTTTACTCTTTTCACAAACATTTTTAAACGGCAGAAACCATTCTTAGTTTGCAAGCTGTGTATAAAAACAGCAGGCTGGATTTAGCCCACATGCTATAGTTTGCCAGCCATTGTTCCAAAATATACCTGAAAAGGCCAGTCACCTCAAAATTTCAAATCATTGTTTCCTAGAGACTTAAAGTGATTATTCACATCTTCATCAGTAACTTCTTCTAGAGCAGCTGGTTTCCACTTTGGACTCTGGTCTTTATCAATTAAAACTGTCGAGAGAAGATAGAAATATCAGTACATTTCTTTCTGGTATAAGATTTTAATTACTAAATTGACAGATACTACCTTCTACTAGGCATATTTTTCAATAGCACTTCCCCCCCCCAAAGTTTAAGTTTTTGTATATGTTCTATTTTTCTTTTAAATTAAAGCCCAAGGAATGTGGATGGATAGCAATATACTTTTGATGACCAGTGTAAATATTTTCTAACTTTCTCACGTCTAGCTTTAATAATGCCTATTAACTAATCTAGGAGTTAAAACACTAGAAGCCTTTTTTATTCTTCAAATAAAATCATAGATGAAACCTATCACAAAACAGCTAAAACCAGAGTTGGTATGGTTTTAAAGTGAAGGCAGGGGAGCGCAGAGGTACCTGATGTGCCTCCCAACCTCTTCCACATTGTGTTTTGGGAGGAAAATTAATTGCTTAAGGTAGAGAGAAGGGGACTCTATGCATAATTAAATGTGGATATTGTTCTGCTGAATCCTCCAGTTCACACAGTTCCAAGTTAAAGAGCAGTCCACCTTCAGGTTATCATAAAACCTTTACTTCTCCTATTTCAGTGTAGTCATCACTTAGTGCAGCCACACAGTATTCCCACGGGAGTTTAAGTATGAGGCAATCTGTAACCTCTCTCCCAAAAGGGAGGGCGAAGTCCATTTTCTGGTTGTGATAGTATACTAGAATTACACAAATGTTATCATTTTGGAAACTAGGTGGAGGGTATTCAAGATCTGTATGTTTTATTTCTTACTACTGCATGTGAATCTACAATTATTTCAAAACTTTTTTTAAAAAAAGGTATGGATATGGCAGGAAATGTCCAACCATGCTTAAAATGTACAAAATTCTTATGAAAAATGAAAATATCTAAATATGCAAACAACACAATGAAATGGGAAAACCGAATATAGCATTCGAAGGCTGAACAGTTAAAGCAGCAATGTGGGATCCAAGGAAGGAAGACTGTCTTGGTAGGGAGAAGGAAGCTTCCATGCAATTAAGTGCGTGTACTGGAGGTTTTTAAGGTCTGGTTGCCTACTCTGAGATTCTGGTATTAGCTCATGATATTACACACTGATGTTCTGATCCCCACTGATTTGAATGTTTTATATTCCCTGAACTTTGTAAATAAAGAAGAATCCCCAGACTTTCTTTCCACAAGAACCCTTCCTCTTTAAGTCTTCTGGCCAATACTATCGACCTCCTTGGGATGCTACTGAAGAGCCAAAAGAAAGACAATATCAATCAACATTGTTTGTTTTTTTTTTTTTAATTTCAAGCTAACAAAATCTTTTACCTAAAATAGATACAGCATAAGTTCTTGCCATGTAGGCATCTCAAGTTTTTCAGAAAGTCTCAAAGAAATCCACTCAAATTCCACTTGGTAGCTATCTAGTTCTTCTAAAATAGCACATTTTTATTTTTTTCTATAACCAGAAATAGTTTGCTATAGATATTAAGAGTAAGAATTTTTAATAACCAGTTCCCTAATTTGCTAGCTTATTTTGTCTAATATACTAACATATGTTTTTTATTTCAGATACTATGAGGGTACACATGAGATTAGGCTACAAAATGTTTGTGTTTGGTAAGATCCCTGTTATAGTTGTGTCCCACACCTAAGAGGTGTGCCACATCCCCTTCCACTGTGCCCATCAGGTGATAGCACACTGACATATTTTTATAATTAGCGAATTGTAACAAACATCTGATTATGCAAGATCACTAAACTATTTTACCCACATATAAACATGCATCAAGAATTTGCAGAGAAAGCTGGGTGTAGTGGTGCATGCCTGTACTCCCAGCTACTCGGGAGGGTGAGGCAAGAGGATTGCTCAAGCCCAGGAGTCTGAGGTTGCTGTGAGCTGTGACGATGCCACGGCACTCCACCCAGCATGACAGATTAATTCTCTGTCTCAAACCAGAAAAAATTTAAAAAATAATAATTTGTAGATAATTAGTGGGAAAAATGCATATTTTACTTGGTTTCAACCCAAGTTTCTGGCTCAACCTCATGTGTCTTCTAAAAGGATTTGAATTAAGTACTTATTTCTGATATGTCATGTGATATTATATCATCTCTCATCAGAGTTTAGAGAACATAACCTTTTATTTGGACAAAAAAGTATAACCAATGTCTGTACTATATTACAATGATTAATAAAAACATAAGAAAATATACAAAATACATGCAGAAGGATATAACTAGTTTTATGTAACATAAATAACAGCTATATATAAGGATATGGATTATACATAAAAAGGAATTGTTACAAGTTTTCTAGGAAAAAAACATAAACCACTTCACTTGCTTTCTAAATATTCTCGCTTTGGAGATTATAAACAAAAGTAAGAAGTATAGTAAAAATGTTAGAAGATGTTACTAATTACATCATATGGCTTTTTTCCCCCAGCAGTGTTTAACTGCTCATCAAGTGAAAAGTGGATGTGGGAATACTTAAGGGAAGAGTCATATCTGGATGTGTCTTCATTACTAGTAATAATTATTTTATAAGTTTGAAACAAATATTCAATTATTAATGGTTAGTAGATCAGAAATATTAGGAATAGGGAATAGACTCTGGACAAAGGGGGATAGTAATAGAGGATTGATTCGGACACAATTTCCTGGCTTTGAGCGCAAAGAGCAAGACTCTGTCACTTTAATATTCTGAAGCCCAGCATGTTGAATATCCCTCCACACACACACACACACACACACACACACACACACACACACACACACACCCAGCAGCTGCCACGCAGCCATAGGCCGTTTTCTTTCAGGGTGGGACTTTGTGCTCCAGGAGAGTGATTTTTGGGAGTGAAGAATGTAGAATCTTTAAACTTTGTCCAACACAGGAAGACTTGCTCCAGACCAGATAAAAAGAAATACTTCTTTTCTTCTGTCACCTTAATTGGGCCAGAGGAATCTATATATCTGGACACAAAGCTATCAGAGTATTAAAACATCACATCTATGATGTATGACTGTGGGTCAGTTAGGATTTGGTCCTTGAGTTGGCCTCTACTTGGCTATCTTATTAAGACTCTGTTTGTATGAAAACCACATACCTTAAAACAGTAAAATGTACAAGTAAATCCATGTAATTAACATAATGTGTAGAGTTACCCTACTAAGTAGAAATGCAAGCACAGCAAGAACCATGACAGAAGTGTTTGCCTTGCCTTCAAGAGATTTATGATTGTAACCTTGATGTTTGATATAAATACAGAGCTAGCCTGATACTTGGGGCAGCATACTAGAAGCCTCATGAAGAAGACTGTGCTGCCTCCCGAATCCCCACTGCTCTTAAAACTATCTTTGTCTCTATTATTTCTCTATTAATCTGTGTAACTCCCATTAATAATAATTCCAACAGTCTCTTGCCCCACCAGGCCACTAGGAAGTAGACTCACAGCGTGTTGGGGCTGGTATCCCCGACAATCAAGTGCAGGCAAGAACATGGATAACAGGGTTTGACCACTGTTCTAACTTGCCAGGCCAGTACAAAAAAGGAAGAAGGATGGGGGACTTGAGGGCTTTTTGCTGGGTAATAAATGAATGCTGTAAAGGCCTTGGCAGCAGGATGAATTCACAAACTCACATTGCACAGGTAAGTCCAGCAAGATTACCTCTCAATATATAAATTAGGGAGCAGTGCCACATTATATGAATTTTTAAAACAGCATTAGTGTATTCTTTTTGAGACAGAAACTTATTTTGTCACTCTTGGTGTAGTGCCATAACATCACAGCTCACAGCAACCTCAAACTCTTGGGCTTAAGATTCTCCTGCCTCAGCCTCCTGAGAACTATAGAGATCTGCCACATGCCTAGCTAGCTTTTAGAGATGGGGTCTCACTCTTGTTCAGGCTGGTCTCAAATTTCTCAGCTCAAGCCATCTATCCTCCTTGGCCTTCCCAGGTGTTAGGATTACAGGCGTGAGCCACCACACCCAGCCAAAACAGTATTAGTTTCAAAAATTGATCCTGCCTTATATTCCAGATGGTAAATTTTTTAAAAAACACAAGTTTGCAAACTTTATAAAAGTTTGCACTCATAAAAGTTTCATGGCTAGGCACAGTGGCTCAAACCCGTAATCCTAACACTCTGGGAAACCAAGGCAGAAGGATTGCTTGACCTCAGGATTTTGAGACCAGCCTGAGTAAGAAAGAGACCCAATCTCTACTAAAAAGAGAAAAACTAGCTGGGCAATGTGGCAGTCACCTATAGTCCCAGCTGCTTGGAAGGCTGAGGCAGAAGGAGAGCTTGAACCCACAAGTTTGAGGTTGCTGTGAGCTATGATGCCCCTGCACTCTAGCATGGACAACAGAGTGAGATACGATCTCAAAAAAAAAAAAAGGTTTAGTTGTCACTAAAAATAACTACAGGTTGATTATCCCTTGTTCCAATGGGCATGTCCTTTGGGTGTCATGTCAGTGGTCAGAATTTCTCCAATTTTGGAGCATTTCAGATTTCTGGACTTGAGATGTGAAACTTTACATCATCTTTAACAGCAAATGCCCACAAATTCTATTTACCTCATAGTTAGGAAGGAAGCGCAATTATTTGTCACTTACCAGCTCTAACGCCTTCATGAAAGTCATGACCTTCCTGAAAGAAAATTAAGATTAAAGGTGGGTGATTTCTGGACACCCTTATTCCTGATGATCATCCTTTTCCTCCACCCACTTCATCCTTCCACTCCCATGGCCACAACCTGAACCATTATCAGAAGACTGGGCCACTTCTGATAACCCACTTGCTGATCGTATTTCCTGAAGTATCTCTACTACTGCAAATCCTTGATCTTACTGAAGTCCAATGATCTTGTCACTTTCTCCCCATGTGTGCCAGGCCCAGTTTCATGAGTACTTTAATATGGTCACTTTCCTTTGAAAACATCCTCACCTCCCTCCAACCTTTTTCTCTTATACAAATCTAGCAAAATCCCAACAACAGCTGAACCCAAACGTACCCCTGCTTATATTTGAGCAGAAAAATCTTGCTAAAGAAAATCATACAACTGTAACTGGTTTCCTTTAAAATTCATGATCATAGATCTCAAACAGGCACGGAAAATTGCTAACAAATCCATAATTTCTTCCCTTCTTCCCAAGATGATAATTTAAACTGTTTTCTCTCCTCTCAGCTTCTACCCCTAGAATACACTCTACTCTTAACTATATTTTTAGCTAATTACTTCACCTCCTACCTACTCCATTAGAAAAAGACCTCCACAACAGCCTTGTCTTCCTACCACTAAAACGTCTACAGATAACTGCACTTTCCTTTCAGGACTATGGAAGAAGAAACCATTCCCCTCTCAAAGGCCAGTCCTCACCTACACTCCAGTTCACATCCCCTCCTGCCTCCCCGGGGGGCTACCCATTTCTCTTTCTTTTCCTGGCATCATCAGTGTAAGCAATACTGTATAACTGAACGGCTAAATGCTTGTTGTTCAAATACCTGGACTCACATCCTTGTTCTTCTGCATATTAACCACATGACCTTGAGCTAGATTTTCTGTATGTGAAATAGAAATATCAATACACTCATCATCAGGCAGCGCCTGTGGCTCAGTGAGTAGGACAATGGCCCCATATACCAAGGGTGACGGGTTTGAACCCATCCCTGGACAAACTGCAACAAAAAACAGCCGGGCATTGTGGTAGGCGCCTGTAGTCCCTGCTACTTGGGAGTATGAGGCAAGAGAATCGCCTAAATACAAGAGCTGGAGGTTGCTGTGAGCTGTGACACACTCTACTGAGGGTGACATAGTGAGACTATGTCTCTAACATATATATATATATATATATATATATATATATATATATATATATGTATGTATGTATATATATAAAATATATATCTCCATCATCATATTGTTTTAATCCAAATCCCAGTGTACTATTTGACACAGAGCAGGTATTAGGCAAATGTTAACTATTATAATCATCAATCCCTGTTGGATCATTCCCAATCATTTACAGTTGACGTTCTGGTACTTTCCATCTTACAGAATGAAAAACAAACCTCATGAATTCCACAGTCCCAGCATCTACCCCAGTTGTTTCCAGAAGAGTTGTATACACATCCTGTCTCTACTTCTTCACATCCCATTTACTCATTTCTTCTCCAGCTTTCTGCACTTGAATATCTGAACACCACTCCTCTAAATTGGCTTGCCAATGTCACCCCAAACTTCAATGCTGTCAAGTTCAAAGAACACTTCTAACCTCGTCCACAGACACTCCAGCAGTGCCCAACGCTGTTCATCCTTCTCTCCTCCTGAAACATTTCTCTCTTGCTTTGTGACACCACACTCTCCTGGTTCTCCTACCTCCTGACCCTCCCCCCACCCACTTTCTCTCTATCCCATCACAAAATGCTGAAGTTCTTCAGGGCTCAGATCTGGCCTCTTTCATTTTCTATGGAATCTTATCCATTCAGTGCTCAACAAATGAACGTGAGTGATCAATTCCATTAAAGTAGAAGATCATGACATTCCTCTGCAAAAAACAATCTATTGGCTTCCCATTTTACTCAGAACAAATGCTAGAGTCCTTACAGACACCGGCACAGCCCTGTACCCTCTGCACAGCCCTTCCGTACACTGGTCCCTCTGGCTGCATCTCTCACTCACCACCCCTTCTCTGCAGCCTCCTCACCGTTCCCAGCAAAGGTAGGCACACTCCGCCTCAGAGCTTTGTACCTGTGGTCCTCTCTGCCTGGGCTCACTTCCTCACTTCTTTCATGTTTCTACTCAAAGAAGACTTCTCAGTGAGGTCTCCTCTGGGCTTTCTGTCTAGATCTTCTATCCCATATCTTCTTTGATTTTTTTTTCTCCTTAATATTTATAATTATACACCATATAGTTTATGTATCTATCATTGTTACAGTCTAAAGTAAGTGTTTCAGGAGAGCAGGCATCTTGTGTTTTGTTCTTTGTATTCCTGGTACCTCTAACAGTACCTAGCACATAGTAAGCACTTTGTTTACTTACTTGTTCCCACAGTTGTTTTTTAATCAGTGCTAGTGTCTTCCAAAGTTAAATCTCTAATTCATACCTCTAAGCTCCAACTCCTAAATGTATGTATTCTTTCCCTCCCATCCATCATCAGATCCTATCAATTCTATCTCCTACATTTGTTTCAAATTTGTTTATGTCTCTCCCTTGCCACCAGGCAAGCCTGAGACATTACTACTTCACACCTAGATCACTGCAGCAAACTCATGTCTGGTTTCTATTTCTATTTTATTATTTATTTATTTATTTATTTATTTATTTATTTATTTTTGGAGACGAGGTCTCTGTCACCTGGGCTAGAGTACCGTGTGTCATCATAGCTCAAAATCCTGGGCTCAAGTGATCCTTCTGCCTCAGCCTCCAGAGTAGCTGGGACTACAGGTGCCCACCACCACACCTGGCTGATACCTCCACTCTGGGCACCCAAAACCTATCTGTACTCAGCCATAATTACCATCTTAAAGCAAACTGAATTGAATGAAAAATCAGATCGCTCCATATTAAACGCAAGATGCTTTTTAAGATACTCATTTCTCCTCCTTTAGGTCCTGATTTCAAAGATGTCTTCCCTGATCTACCTAAACCAGGTTTCCCTTTGCCTCCTAACTCCCTTCTGTCCCTGCAGCATCCTTTTCTATCAGCAACCCTTTGTATTTTCTTGAGAGCACTCACCATAGTTTATAATTATTTTATACTTATTTTGTTCACTTGTTCTTTATAGTCTCAGTAGACCACACTCCATGAAAACAAAGGACCATTTTCTCATTCAACAACATAACTAACACTCAGCACAGTGCCTGGTACATAATTAACATGTCTGCTGAGAGAAGGAAGGATGGACTCAATAAATCTAGGTAGTGTACTAAAAGTGCACTGGAAACCATGGACTGACTGTGAGGTATGCAGGAGAGTGACCAAGAGCAGTGGCACTGGGGTAAGGCTGCCTGATTTCACAGGCCACCTCTCACTTAATAGGTGCACAACCTTAGGCAGTTTACTTCTCCACTTTACTTACTGTCCACTTTAATTATATTTACAATCAAACTTTCAACATTAATTAAAACATGTAAATAGACTAGTGACTTCCATTTGTGCATTTTATACATATCTACTTATAATAGCCCTCATTTTATCAATGAAGGAATTCAGATTTAGAGTTTATGCTTTGCCCAAAGTCACAAAGACCTTGCCTAAAAAATGGTTCATTTCTATTTTGAATTGCCCAGGAGGTTAGAGCACTTCTCACACTTACTGCATATACTTGAGTATAAGCCGACCCCCTTAATTTTACCCTAAAAACTGGGAAAACTTAGTGAATCGAGTATAAGCCGAGGTGGAAAATGCAGCAGCCACTGGTAAATTTCAAAAATAAAAATATATACCCAAAACAATTACAAT
>CAUYPK010135166.1:0-17249 GCA_963574355.1 Loris lydekkerianus
GCACACAGTGGGTGTGCTTGGCTGTCACCAGATGCAGTAACATCTGTGCTCCTAACATTGGACGTGATGCTGCCCTCCAGGGCTATTTAGGAAATTTGAGGCGGGGGCATTTTTGGTTTTCCCTAGGACCAGGAGGGCAGTGTGGGTGGCCAGCTCAGGAATGCTACGCCTCCCACCCCCACTCCACCCCCCAAGCTACAGCCTTCAGCATTAAAGGCTCCTCTCGCTCCAAATGCCAATGGCCACCCTCTGGAAAACTATAAAGCTACTTTAAAATTTGCTGGAACATTAAAATCACCACTTTTATATGTACCAAGAAAATTCCATGGAGATTTCTTTTAGGAAAAGAAAAAAACAAAAACAAAAACAAAAAAAACTCCAAGAGAGGTTGGAAACTCAACCACATGCGGCCATCTTGCCCCCTTCCCCAGCAGCCTGGGGTCCTGGGTCACCAGGGTGGCCGTCACCAGCACCCAGCTTTCCACAGTGGCTCCAGCATTAGCAGGCCCACATCGCCTTCCCTCCACGGCTTCACAGCACTCTGGAGCTCCCAAGTCCCGGTCAGGGGCACGGGTGTCCCCCGTCCCCCCCCCTTTCCCCCTGTGAGGAGACTGCTGGTTCTGTTTTGCTCTTAAGACTAATACACCAAACAGGAGACTGTCCTCATATTCTCTCTCTCATCCACACCACAGATACACGCACCACACCCCCCCACCATACTGCACGTATGCACAGCCACACCACACACGGCATACATCACACACACACACATCACACACGTATACATTACTCACATACACACCACACACACACCACACACACATGCGTACATTACTCACATACACACGACACATATACACCACACACACACATACACACATCACACGCACACACATATACATTACTCACAAACACATCACACACACATATACATTACTCACATACACACCACACACACACATACATCACAAACACACATATGCATTACTCACATACACGACACACACACACATACATCACAAACACACATATGCATTACTCACATACACGACACACACACATGCATCACACACACACATATACATTACCCACATATACACCACACACATACATCACACACACACACATATACATTACCCACATATACATCACACACATACATACATCACACACATATACATTACTCACATACACACCACACACATCATACATCACACACATACATACATCACACACACATATACATTACTCACACACCACACACATCACACACATACATACATCACACACACACACATATACATTACTCACATACACACCACACACATCACACACATATATATTACTCACATACAAACCATACACATACATACATCACACACACATATATATTACTCACATACACACCACACACATATACATATACATTACTGACATACGCACCACACACATACATACATCACACACACACACATATACATTACTCACATACACACCACACACACACCACACACACATATATACATTACTCACACACACACCACACACACACACCACATACATACATTACTCACGCACCACACACACATACATCACACACACATATACATTACTCACATACACACCACACCACACACACACATATACATTACTCACACACTCATCACACACACACACCACACACATACATTACTCACACACACACCACACACACACCACACACACACATATACATTACTCACACACACATCACACACACACATATACATTACTCACACACACACCACACACACACACCACACACACACATATACATTACTCACACACTCATCACACACACACACCACACACACATATACATTACTCACACACACACCACACACACACATATACATTATTCACACACACACCACACACACATATACATTACTCACACACACATCACACACACACACATACATACATCACATACACACAGTCAGGTAAACAGGAGCCAAGGCCTCCAGGGAGAGCCTCAGGCCATGTGGGTCCACGAGTGGTGCCTTCCTGCTCAGCCTCATAAGCTGGGGGAGGGGGAGGGGGGGTCCACCTAACCTGAAGAATCTATTTCTTCACAGAGAAAAAATGCTTAATTTGGAAGGTTAATTCTGAATGACTGCAAAGTATGAATCAAGGGAAGTGGCGCCCGTCCTTCAGCTGGGTGGGGACAGCCCAGCCGCAGCTCTCCGTGGCCTCCCGGCAGTACCCTCGCTCCCATGCAGGTCCAGGTGTGCTGCCCGTCTGTCCATCAGCCCCACCCTTCGCCTTTCCTAACTTGCTTTCTTTTCACCCTGCTCCTTGCAGATACTTGTCTTTTATCCTGTAACACATACTCACATAAGACATTCTAACAAACAGGTGCCTTTGTTCTCCTCCGGGGCAGTGTACAGCCAACAGATCCTCTCTAAAAACACGGCTCTGCAGAGCCGTCACACTACTGAGACGCCAGATAGTTCATGGGCTTACCACGGAGTAAAATCACTAGAAAGAGAGCTTCTTTATCGTGTCTTTTGCTGTTTATCAGGGGTGGTACATCTGGAAATAACGGCTGTTATTTTATAGGTAGCAACCCCTCTAATCACTACTGTTTGCAACCTGCCTTGGAATAACTGGAGTCTGCAAAGTGTAATAAAAAGGGAAATTCTACTTTACCATGGACCGTCACCAGAAACTGGTGCTGTAAGCATGAGAAAATAACCTCGGATTTCTGCCATACTTGCTATTCCAAACTCAGAAGTTTATTTCTTTGTTCATAAAAAGCATCCACTTTTCAGCTTTATCACTCTCTACTAGTCAAACTGAGAGGACGTAAAATGATGTCAAACAAGTTCAGAACAAAGTAGCATAAACCTAATATACCCCACTAAGGACGCTACAGCCCTTCCCAACCATTGAGAAGAACACTAGAAACAGGCTACCTTTGTCAATAAACCCAAATAAACTTAAACAATCAGACAACAAAATCTAAACTTCGTGGCAAGTAACAAGGGCCATGATAGCAGCTCGTCAAACAGAAAAATATACTACTCTTCTACAAATGAGCGATTCCGAAAGGAGTGATTCACCATTCTGGATTTTGCACCTGGGCTAAGGACAGCTCCAGGGACACGGAGACATTCCCAAGCAACGTCCATGCAGAATTAAATTCAACTCACATCACTTACAGATACTGACTGAGTCCCCTCAGCCATTCAGGAAGGAAAGTAAAGGTGCCAGGACACCCAACAAGGGGGCCCAGCTCCTGAAGGAACAGAAGCTGCCACTTTACGCCACACACAGGGCAGGCTCAGAGGACACAGGAAAGCCTGTGTTGAGCCTGCGGGTTCCAAATGCAGCCCCAAGCTCTTCATGTTCACTACTTCACTGGAAACCGAAAAACCTTCAGGAAGAAACATGTCTGTAAGATGATGATTATGATTAGTTACCAGTCAAATTTTGAAAAGCTCTTTAAAAAGAGAATGCAATGAAAAATTTCCCCAGCTTACAAATCTCCTGCAACGCACAGAGTTGGCAATGCAGTTAATTTCCTCCTGCTTGAAAATTCACAACTGAGCTTATGGCAGCTTCCCATAAGCGCTGCAAGGACAGAATCCAAGTCACATCACACCAGCAGTCGGGGCGCTCCCTTGCTCAAACCTAGGGTCGTGCGTGTTCATTAGGCTGTGACACACAGAATAAACAGCACCGTGCCCACACACGGCCTGGTGACCCTTCCCCACAGGCAAGCCTGTGACTTTTGGCACTGGGGATATGGTGTTTAAAGGTCGGCATCTGTCCTGACCTCTCACCAGGGCAGGTCCGTAGCTCCATCAACCAGCTAGCTCTACTTTAGTTCAGACAAAAAGCAAAGGGCAAACGTGAGCTGCATGGGGGGTAAAGGTGCTTCTTCAGATGTTTTCTGTCTCGTGGAGGCTAACAATGAATGGCCTGAGTAAGTGCTCTGTGGCTCTCACTCCGGGCTCCAGTACCAGGATTCACAAGAGGCAGAGACCTGTTTATCGAGGTGCAGACAGAAAAGCACTGGCCTCAAAACCCTGCCCTCGCGGACCATGTTCCAGAGTCGGGCAGGTGTGGGTAAGGACACACAGGCGTGGCCGTGTGCCACCATCCTGACCCTCTGTTCCAGAGAGCTGGAGGGGCAGAGCTGGGGCCTGCACGTCATGTGAGTGGTGGAATTCACACCAGCTCCAGTCCATCAGTCCCAGGCCTGGTCCACACCACACTTCCTCCCTGCAGATTCTTCCCACGCTCACCTGACTTTGGAAGGCAAGTTCTACCAAACTATCTTCTCCCTGGTCTTCTCAGCAAGTTCAAAGGTACCTTTTAAACCAATAAAATATTTTGAAATGAAATGCTCCGTCTAGAATCTGAATTCTGACGAGCAGCTCATCGTTCCTTCGCTTTCTATCTCTTCTCCTGCCTCACCTCCTGATTTTTTAACAATAGAAGCAAAGTCAATGATAGTTAGGAATTCTCACCTGCAGATGTTGGATACCCACAGGCTTTTTAATCACTTAAACCTCAAGTGTAATACAACTACAAATATATTATATATTCTTCTGCTATGGTCTAATGTTTGTTTCCCCCATCCCAAATTCATATCTTGAAATCCTAGTCCTCAATGTGACACAGTCTGGAGTTGGGACCTCTGGGAGGTGGTGAAGCCATGAGGGATGGATCAGTGCCCTGATGAAGGTGCCCTGAGGAGGCGCATTCCTTCTTTCCACCAAGTGGACGCAGGTAGAAGGCACCACCTGTGAACCAGGAAGAGGGACCCTGCCAGGTACCACCTCTGCTGGGGCCTGGAGGTCTCTCAGGCTCCACAGCGAGAAATGCCTTCCTGTCGTCTAAAAGCTGCCCAGTTTATAGTACACAGTACTTTGTTAAGACATCTTCTAGACTGTTATTCCACTGAGTGCATGGGTATGCCTCTTTTTGCCTAACGTGTTCTTGGAAATACCCATTTGGTTCATAAAGGATCAACAAAAACACACTTTTAAACAATATTTAATGGAAACGGATTAAAATCTGAGAGGATACGAATTTCCCTTGCAATAGAAATAACTACCTACACTTTCTGCACGACATGTCCAGATGTCTCTGCTTTGAGTCTTCTGGAGCAAGCTGTGTCTGCACTGCCCTGCACGGAAGCATTTTGACAACACTTACATGGGGCAGGTGAGCCTTGGACGACTATGCTCTACTTTATAGTGGAGACTTCAAACAAACTTGAAAGAAGGCATTTTATATTGCGCTAAAATGCCTTAGGACTGTTCTTTTTCCACACGAAATAAGGGCTGTGAGGTGTCATCTGGGGCTCTTTTGAAAGGTAATGGATGACTTCAGTGATGGGTCAGTGACCAGGAAGCAACTTCTGCTGGTTCTAAACCTCTTATACCTGAGTACACCTAAGCTGGGGAAAACAGCACGAGCATGAACCTTGTAACAGCATGATAAAACTTTAATGATGAGACTTTCATAATTATGAACAATTCTCTATTGTCATTAACAGTAGAATAACAACAAAAGATCTCTCAAATTTCCAGCACATTTTCTTACAGCTTATCCTCAAAGACAACTATAGCAAGATGTTACGGTTAGCTGTGAATTTACTATTCTTTGTAACATGTGACCTAAGCCAATTTCCACTGCTCTGTCGCACTGAACTAAAAGGAAGAAAAATGAAGAGAGATGAGGCCAGGTCCTTGGTTTTCCAGACAAAACGCCTCTAGTGGGCCCACACTCCCTGCTTCCAGCTTCCTTCCCTCCTACCTCAGCACCACTGCCCGTGCCCTTTTTCTTCCTTCTTATCAGCTCTTACCACACACGCCTGCTTCCCCAGGCATCACAAACCCTCTCGGCCTACCTGGCATTTCACTGTGATATCTGCCAATGTCTGGATCAAAGGGGCACCTTCGCTCAGAAGCAGGCTCAGGAGCAGAGGTTAGCTGGCCACCGTGCAGTGTTGATGGGCCATTGGACATGTGAGGGTGCAGGTGGCACCCTGAACAGCTCAGCCAATGTGGACCCTGCCAGTGCTGGGCCGTGGCAAGCCTGGCTGTCCTGAGCAGGACCTTCTCCCTTAATGCTTCTTAATACTGATTCTAGTAACTTCTCCTTTAAAGGAGGTTTTCACAACCCGAGAAACAAGGTGCTCTGAATGACGACTCTTGATATAGCACTTGAGAAACGGAGCACAACAAGAATATGTCCCAGTTTCTATTATTTTGACTCTGCTTCCACTCGCCAGCAGGGAGCATTAATCCACAGCCAAGGTGCACAGCTGGAGAGCCTCTTTATCATCAAAAGGAGACGGAGAAGCAGGAAATTACCCTGTTGTGGCTAATCAGCCATCGAACCGCTGACGGTGGTGATGCTACACGGTGGAGACCCCACATCACAACTTCACAGTGAGCTGGCACCGAGAACGGGACTCACGGACGATGAACACTTCCTTCCTGCTCTTGCCTACAGACTTTCAGAAAATCTCCCGCCTTGTTGGGGCTCCAAAAGTCGCTGATCCAGGTGCAGAGTGCCAGGAAGCATTAGAAGACGGGGTGCATCTGCAGGCGACTGCCCGCGATTCACTACTGACATGTACCCTCCATGTATTGGTAAAAGGCACGTAGCTGCCACTTAAATCACTGATTTGGGGAGAAACCCAATTCTTTATAGAAGAACAAACACATGCAACATAAAAAGAGTGATCTTTAAGGAGAACCTCCTTATCCACTCCTGAAGGGTAAGAAAGTGTCATCAGTTACAAGGGTGACATTGGGATTAACCTCTTTAAGCCTCACTTTCTTTAATGGTAAAAAGCCCAAATATTACTTATTCTACTTATTTATCTATATCCTATCTTGCTGCAGAAAGAATTTAAAGCAGCTAACACAGATAATCTAAAGCACGACAATGTGAGATATTGTCACATTGACTGGAGAAAGTCAAAACCTCGGCAGATGTGCACCGTGCTTAAAGCATCCCCAGAGCATCCCCAGAACCCTGTCCAATTCCAATACATAATCCAGCAGGCAGCCACCTGGACAAAGCCACCGACTTTGTCCACGCAAAGAATTCACCAGAAGGACCTCCCATGTGCTGTGTGGCTAGAACACTCTCTCACCCTGTGTCTCGCAGGCTCCTGCTCCCACAGGTTGCCAGACCCAGAGTGGCAGGGCTGCATTCAATGCTAATGGGAGGGGGAAAGGGTCTGTAACCTATTTTAACTCATTAAAAACAAACTTATGTGGCACTAAGTGTCAAAGAGATGTCCCTGCATCTAACAAATGTAGAACTGCAGAGGGTATCCGAGAGCCCAGCAAGCACCTACACTTTGCACATGGGAAACCAGGCCTAAAGCAAAATGACTTGCCCAAAATTAGACAAGTAATGAGCCACACATCCGAAATCAGAGTGCAGGACTGCAGCCTCACAGTCCATCCTCTCCTCCACAGATAATCACAAGCTGATTAAAGACGCAAGTCAAGAGTGGCAAGTATGTCAGGAGAGAAAGCAGCTTCAGTATCTTCAAAATGAATAATTTCCCCATAAAGCATAATGTATTTATATTTACCATCCAAAAAGGAACTAGCTAGACATACTCAAACATTCTCACAACTTATTCTGATGAAGGTGAGTTTATATTCCCAGTAATGGAAACACTTTCCAGATCACAATGGATGACCACAGATGGGTCCTGCTGGCTCAGCAGGAAGGCAATTACGATGTTTCTGGAGTTCTGGGGTCACACTGCCTGGCCACAAGTCCCAGATACTCCATTTAGGAATGAGCAGCCCCAGCTACGTGATCCTCAGTCTCTCTGCAGAGCTCAGGACAATGACAGTTTCTACTTCACAGGATCATGTGAGCAATAAATAAGGCAATGGCCTGCAAAGCACTCAGAAGGGCCCCAGGAAGCTGCTGCAATCCAAAGACTCACTCAAACACAGCCTGCCTGGTGCCGGAGCTGTCCAGGTGCTGAACACACGGCCTTGACCCTGACGGGACAGGAGCTTCTGTGGAGGCTCAGAGACCACAGAGAAAGAGGACAAGTGGGTGCAGCCAGAGACAGCTACGGGACACTGGGTGACATGACAAAACGTTTCAGGGTGGGGGTGGCACAGGGATACTACAGACAGAGTGGTTAAGAAAGGCCTCTCTGACGATGGGACATTGAGCCATGAGGCCACACAGCTCTTTAATCAGACACGGCCTCTGAAGCCACAGGGTACTTGGCAGCTCCTCCGGGCTCAGCCCAGGGTCTCTGTCCCCCCAGTGCAGAACTATGGAAAACCAGGAAAGAGATCAGCGGGGACCTTACACCAGCGCCTTCATTGCCTCATTTTTATGATTTTTCTTAACAAACACATTTGCCCATGGAGATCTTGCTACATAACCATCACAATAACCCCAACATCATCTACAATTCAGAGATGTACATCTGACCTAGAGAAGAAACACACGGCTTCCCAGTGACCCTACTGCTACTCAGGAGGAGGCGAGCACAAGAAACCAGGCCCTGTGCTGCTCAGGGCAGGCTCCAGCAGCTTCCCACAGGCTCTGGAGTGTATCTGATGAGTGTCCAGCAGAGTGCACTGGGTCACAAGGATTTCCTGCAGCTCCCTTGGCCTCTCCTATTCCAGGAAGACTGGCAGGACCAAGGCAACTGCGAGCTCTGTTTAACCCTGCTTGCTGACACAAACGTGAGAGGGCTGCCAAACTCGGGGCTCAGGCTGCTCCAGATAAGCAGGAGATGAAATGGTCTGAGGACAGGAGTCCCCAGCACTGTCCCCTATAGTATGGGCTACACTGCTAGCCTACAGGCAACTTGAGTACAAAGCACTTTGTGGCATTCTTGAGTACAATCTGACAGTCGGTAGCATGGATCAGGAAACGTCTTCTGGAGCTTCCCCTAGCTCCAGCTTCACACCAGAAAGGGAAGCAAACAAATTGAAAATGCCACTGAATGGCCTTGAGTTTGACCCCAAACGGCATTCTTCACCTACACCATATTTACCAGCCTTAAATTTCCAAAAATCAAATTCTCTATCTAATAGTAAAACTTAAACATCATTGAAGACAGTAAGAAGATAGCACAGGTGCTGGTGAAGAGAGGTGGGGTCCCCACACTCTGCAGACACAACAGCAGAAGTGCAGTCACCCTGGGAAAGAGCAAGCAGCTTCTCACAAGATAAGCACACACTTACAGGACAGCCTGGCAGCAGCACCAGGGCATGCAGCCAAGAGAAACATGGCCCTGTGTTCCCACAAAAACCTGTATATGGCTGCTTAACTCATAAAAGCCATAAACTAGAAAAAACCCCGATGCCCTTCAGTAGGCTCCTGGTTAAACACACGGGGAGCGTCCGTAGCAAAGAGAAAGGAGTGACTGATGGACATGTGCAACTACTCGGGAATTAAGCTTGAAAATTAAGCAACAGGGCACCCTACCAGGAACACAGCGTCCTCGAAATGACATCACTGAGATGGAGTACAGATCAGTGACTGCCGGGGGTTAAGGACAGGTGCGGGGAGGGCAGTGGCCACAGCTACAGAAAGTAGCAGGGCGGACGTTGGGGACAGAGCCACTCTACACCTTTGGCTACATGAGCCCACACATGAGAGGAAATGGCAGAGAACTAAATGTGCACACACAGGTGCATGCGCCACTGTTAAAAACTGCATAAGGTCAGCAACTGTAACACGCCAACATCCTGGCTGCCATACTGCATTGCAGTTACATATGATGCCCTGGGGAGACCTGGGGGAAGGAACACGGATGACCCTATGTTATTCCTGCAACTGCACATGAATCTACAACCACAAAGTACAAAGCTCAAGGGGAAAAAAGAGGGTGGGGAAATATGCCATGATACATTAGATAACAGGCTGGGCACAAGGCTCACACCCGTAATCCCAGCCCTCTGGGAGGCTGACAAGGGTGGATCACCTGAGCTCAGGAGTTCCAGACCAGCCTGAGCAAGAGTGAGACAGTCTCACTACCATAAATAGAAAAACTAGTCAGGCATGGTGGTAAGCACCTGCAGTCCCAGCTACTCAGGAGGCTGAGGCTGAGACAAGAGGATGGCTTAAGCTCAGGTATTTGAGATTGCTGTGAGCTGGACTGATGCCACAATACTCTACCCAGGGCAGCAGAGAGAGACTCTGAAAAAAAATATGTATGCGCATGTGTGCGTGGGGGGGGGTCTGCAGCCCCTCACCCCAGTAGGCCCAAGGTCCCTTCTCTGAGCACACCTGTCTCTGCACCTACTATATATGTACACACATATATACACACATATACATACATACACACACACATATATATATAGGATCACAAAATAGAATTCATGAAATGCTTTGAATAATGGAAGCAAAATCAGAATGCCAATCCAAGGTGAATTTGAGGACAGTTAAATTTGTTTTTCTTTAAATCAACAGTAACTTTCACAGGTGTGTATCATGTGATGTGACCCAACATTTTAATCTAATATTCAGCTCTCTGAAACATGTGTGCCTGCCTCTCTGGATGGAATACGGGACAGAGGCTCTGCACACAACAGGAAGCTGGAAAATGGTCTGCAGCTCCTTATCCCTTGAGGCCCAAAGTCCCTTCTCTGAGCACACCTGTCTCTGCACCCACAAGTGAGTCTGACAGCTTCTGCGTGTGTCGACCCTTCCTGAAAGTGACTCTTGACCTGCCCTGAGTCTCATTCACCTGCAACCCCAGTGCTAGTGTGTCTCCTACAATATGAGTGCATGTTACATGCACGTGCGCATGCACGTATATACACATGTACAGGTGCACATACATGTACCTACACACGAACAGGTGCATGCACATGTATGTGTGCACACACAGACACATGTACAGGTGCACACATGTGCACATATGTATACACATATACACATGTATAGGTGCACTCACGTGCCCGTGCACGCACACATATGCATACACATACACATGCACAGGTGCACACACATGAACTTATGTACACATACACACATGTATAAGTGCACTCACATGCACATGTGCACACATACACATGTACAGGTTCACACATGCACATACACTTATACACGTATACAAGTGCACAAGTGTGCACATGTGAATGTGTACACACATGCATAGGTGCACACACGTGCACGTGTGCATATCCATATGCACATGTACAGGTGCACACACGTACATGTGTGCACACATACACATGTACAGGTACACACACATGCACACACACATGCACATGTATAGGTGCATACATGTGCACGTGTGCAAACACATATATGTACAGATGCACACATGTACATATGTACACATATACACACGTATAGGTGCACTCACATGCACGCGTGAACACATATATACACATGTACAGGTGTACACACATATACACGTGTATAGGTGCACATGTGCACATGTACACACACATACATATGCACAGGTGCACACACACGGATGTATATACACACATATACACATGTATAGGTGCACTCATGTGCATGTATGCACACATATATGCACAGGTGCACACACATGGATGTATGTACACACATATACACATGTATAGGTGCACTCATGTGCACATATGCACACGTACGGGGCACACACATGAATGTATGTACACACATATACACATGTACAGGTGCACTCAGGTGCATGTATGCACACATATATGCACAGGCACAGGTGCACACACATTGATGTATGTACACACATATACACATGTATAGGTACACTCATGTGCACATATGCACACATATATGCACACGTACAGGTGCACACACACATGTATACTCACAGGTACACACACATGCACGTATGTACACATGTGCACACATATACACATGTACAAGTGCACGCACGTGCATGTGTGCATGCACATGTGTGCAAACAAGAGTTCACATGCACAAATGTGCTTACATGTATATGCACACACACCTATGAATGCATATGCATACTTGCAAAAATGCATGTGTACACACACACATGAATGCATACAAAGCCGTGCAAATGTCTGTTTGCTGAGAGTGTGGTGCTCTGAAAGGTACTGTGTGATTTGCAGAGATTCTGTACTGGGCAGTCGAGGGACAGCATCAAGATGATCACCCCGAGGACTTTCTGATTCTCCATTTTCTCCCCTTACGCTGCAAGATGGGGTATGATTATGATACTCAGAGCACCTCTTTGAGAAGAAATATCTATGACTTGTGGGAAACACAGCAATTATTGAAATAAATCCAGCACAACTGACATGCAAAAGGCACTCTGGAGGCTCTCTGCTGCTTCAAGGCCCACACCTGATGACAGAAGCCTGAACCAGTCCCTAGTCCCAATTCCAAGCAGCTCCTCCTAAGTGAAGCCTTTCTCTAGTAATTAACTGCTGCTCCCTCCGGAGGCACATGGTTCATAATGATGTCAAGAGTGTGCCAGTCACAGCCTGCCCCTCGATTAGTTGTTTACACTCTGAGTCTCCCCTGGAGATCATGTCTCTTTGAGGCCAGGTCCCCTGACTTGTCACCTTGGTGTCCCTGGAGGTGAGTGCAGTAGGAGCTTCATAAGTATCTGTGAGGCGAAATATATTTAATTGGTGGAGCTGACTAAGACCAAACTGGTTACACAGAGGAGTCACTTCCCTACAGACACACATACATGCGCAGAGCACAGTGGTTACTGTATTAAGTAAAACAACAATTACTGTTACTATAAATACCCCCTCCAATCCCTTCTAGAAAACATGGCTTCTTAATTATGCCAAGGCTCAGGGAGTCCAGAGATAAGCCGTCACTGCTATGAAGAGGGCCCTGGAAACAGAGAGCGGTGGACACAGCAAACCCTCTGGCCACACTGAGGCACACTGGCCAGGGAGCCCCCCACCTCTGTGTATCTTGACACCACATGGCTGATGGGTGGGCTTGGGGACACAGCCAGACACGCATGCCACGTTCTCACACTTAGCCTACAGGAGGAAGAAATTATAAGCCTTCAACCTGAAGTGACAAATAATTTATGCACAAGTGCTGAATAAAAGCATATTTGCAAAGTTGAGAAGCAATGTGAGCTCCAGGGCTATGCAGTACCTGACTGTTACCCTGTGCCCAGGAGCCGTGGGTAACACTCATGTGAGACAAAGAAGAGAAAGCCCTGGGTACTCCCGCACCACACCTGTGGGGGGGCTTCTGTGAGTGGGGTGATCCAGGAAACACTGGGACTGAAACACAATCGATATATAGCAGCTTTCAAAAGGAAGGAGCATCTGAAAAGTGTGTGAGAAGCTTCTGCAATATGAATCTGCACAAGTTCCAGCACCTGCCCAAGCTTCAGGCTTGTTCTGGGCAAATAAAATATGCAA
Source organism: Loris lydekkerianus (assembly GCA_963574355.1). NCBI lineage: Eukaryota > Metazoa > Chordata > Mammalia > Primates > Lorisidae > Loris > Loris lydekkerianus. The sequence goes on from CAUYPK010135166.1 coordinate 13,389, forward strand.
AATCCTACCAGGCCATGTTGCCATGGGCTGTGTTGTCAAGGTGACAGAGCAGCTCCAGGGTCTGCGCCGTGCTGGATGAATCATCGGGGGACTCGTGGCTGCCTGATTCCAATTCCTTCGGCATCCTCCACACGGCTGCACATGTCAGGACTTTACTATCTGAAGCTGAGCAACAGAGGACAATGTCAACAGAGCACAGTGTGCAGCCCCCAGCCTGCAGAAAGCACACCAGCACTCACACGGACCCACAAGCAGGGCGCAGCTGCTCTGTAAAATATTTAAAATCACAGGCAGCCAACACAGAGCAGAGGGGAAGCACAGCCCAGAGCCAGCAAGCAGAACAAGGCACAGCTCATAATTAGCATCCAGCTGACCCACTTGCTCCTTGTTTCAAAAACCATCATTCTGTTTCAGAAGGAAATCTAATTTCCTCAAAATTGATATCCTTCCGTTCTTCCTCAACAGTTCTTCAAAAAAAGGAGCAAAATGGGGGACTAGAGATATAATCGCCACCCCCACAGCTTGAGTCTTAGGTCGGCATAAAGGGGCCCTTTCCTCCAGCTTTAAAGGATCATCTTCAATGGATACTGAGCATGCTGAGAAATACCCCATTTGAAAATACTGTCATTAGTGTTATTCAGCCTCATTTTACCTAAAGGGATGAGTGTCCATGATCAAAGGTGCAGCAGGTTGAGGGTCATCGCACCTGGCAGGTGGCAGGGTCACCCACTCTGCCAATAGGGTGCAGCCTCCCAGAGACACTGGCCGTCCTCACTACCCTGCTGCCCAGTCTGTCCTCCCAGAGACACCGGCCGTCCTCACTGCCCTGCTGCCCAGTCTGCCCTCCCAGAGACACTGGCCGTCCTTTCTGTCCTGCTGCTCATCTGCCCCTATCTGTCAGGCGCTCCAGGATTCTGTATGTTGAGCACCTAGAGAAGCCGCTATGTGCCCAGGAGCCGTGGGTAATAAGAGACTAAACTCACACAAGACACACTGGGCCACTTATTTTCCTGGAGGGTACCAGCAACTAGTTCTCCACCCTCTAGAAAATTTCTCAATGTGACAAATTAAAAAAAAAAAAGATTTAACATTAAATTTCTAAATATAAATCCTTCTAGAATCTGCTTTACATTTAGTTTTAAATTGTGCATGTGGTAAGCACCATCCCTCCTTAAAGACAGCCTTTAATAAATGATTATAAAACAATAGGTAGGGTTCAACATTAAATCATCAACTGATATCAAATAAAGAATATAAAAGCATTATATATTATGTTAGAACAGAAAAAAAACAGCCTGTCAGTAGTATTTCCTACACATGAACTAAGAAAAAAAATGAATATAATATTACAAAAAGGAAAATGACCTTGTATTATATTTGAAAATGTATCACTTGTGTGCGAGCTACGATACTCCTTTGATCAGAATATCAACCGAGAAATACAGTAGTAAACACACAACAAAATAGCTTTGGGGGTATTGTTATTATTACCATTATCACCAATGATCAAATTTATTTTTATTTATTTTTTTTGACAGAGTCTTACTCTGTGCCCTGGGTAGAGTGCCATGGCATCACAGCTCACAGCAACCTCAAACTCCTGGGCTCAAGCGACCATCTTGCCTCAGCCACTCACGTAGCTGGGACTACAGGCGCCCGCCACCATGCCCGGCTAGGTTTTCTATTTTTAGTAGAGATGGGGTCTTGCTCTTGCTCAGGCTAGTTTCAAACTCCTGAACTCAGACAGTCTTCCTGTCTCGGCCTCCCAGAATGCTAAGATTACAGGTGGAAGCTACTGCATTTGGCCACCAATGATCAAATAATAACAAGTAAAATAATTACGTTTTCAACCAGAGTTTTCTGACTCCAAATTCAGTGCTCACTTTATAAACCTTGTTGGGTCTAAAAGAATAAGTAATTATGGCACTCAACAAAAAAGAATCACATATATCATATATATGTGTATGCAGGATGTTAACATTACCGTCTTTAACTATGAAAATGGAATGCACAATGGTTTCTGTCTACATGGGAATTTTTTTTAAATGAAATTTTCAATTACACAATCTTTTCACAGAGCCCATGAGACTGCCAGTGGCCGTCCTGGAAACACAAAAATAACCAAAAAGAAAATCGGCAACTCTGAGTTAGAAAGAAGAATTGAATGCCTGGAACATTAACCCAATTGAGGCATAGATTATTAGTCTTTCTAAATGATAGAAAAAGAAAGGTCTAATTTGAAGAGTGTTAGAACTAATGACAGGAGAACTAAATTTTGGCAAGTGAAATGAATGAAATACACAAAGTGACAAATAGTAGGGGATAACAAAAGTTGCTATTATATGGAAGATTCCCCACTGAACAAATTCCTTCTTTGGAGAACTCCATTCAGGTATAAAGAAAGTAACTTTTTCTTGTAATTACCAGCTCACCAAACTCCTTAACTATTTCCATGTTACCCTCAAAAAGGCCTAAATGGTGCTTATGAAATAAAATATTTCACTCTCTGGTAGCCTATCTCCCTTCTAAGTCCAAAACAGACACTAAACTTATAGGACTAGCTGAACGTCTAAATTCCACATATCCTGTTCATCTAGTGAGAGTAACCACCCTACCCCAGAGTGCATCAACTTGACAGAGAAAGCAAGGAGGAATTTCAAAGACAATGTCATTAACAGAATATGCACTCACTCCAGCTTCCATTCCACCCTGAAGCTCTCCTAGTATCATAGCAGAGAGAGGTTTGTTCTATTTTCTTTTGACAACACAAGGGTAAGAAGCACTGAGATTTTGGACGCTGGAGGGCAAATGTCTCAGTAGTAAATGACTGAGCACTGAACTGAAAACTAAGGCAGCAGAGAGGAAAGCTTAAAAGCAATCTCAGCCACACTGCCCACAAGTTCAGGAACTGGTGGCACCAGGCTACTTCCAAAGGGAGAACAGAGCAGATGGGAAGGGAGGCCAGGCCAGGGGAGAAGAGGACCTTGTGATGTGGGCCATTCTCCCTGGGGTCAGGTGACATCTCAAAGTGGTTTTTATTTGCATTTCACTAATAATTAGAGATGATGAGGATTTTTACATGAGTTTCTTGGCCATTCATCTATCCTCATGTGAAAAGATGTTGTTCATGTCATTTGCCCAGATTTTAATAGGGTTGTTTGCTATTTTTTGTTATTGTTGTTGTTGTTGATTTGCTTAAGTGCTTTGTAGATTCTGGTCATTAGCTCTTTCTTGGATTCATAGCATGCAAATATCTTCTCCCATTCTAAAGGCTGTCTTTTGATCAGGCCCCGTCTATTGTTACAATTGCCTTTGAGGTCTTCCTCATAAATTCTTTCCCAAGACCAATGTCATTATGAGTTTTCCCCACACAGTCTTCTAGAGTTTTTACAGTTTCATGTTTTAGGCTTAAATCTTTTCTTGATTGTGAGTGTCTCTAATTTTTGTTTAAGTGTTCACTTTTTATTGATTGCGAATGTCTTTAATTTTTGTAAGTGTTAAGAAGTGTGGGTTCAGTTTCAGCCTTTTACATGTGGCTAAACAGTTCTTTCTTCCAGCACCATTTATTAAATGGAGATTCTTTTTTCCAATATATGCTTTTTTTTTTGTTTTTTTGCTGACTCTTACTTTATTAATAATCCTTAACACATATATTAAGACAGAGTAGTTGAGAACAAATTACAAATGAGTAAGGAAGGCTGTCAGGTTAAAAGAAAATGAAAAGCTAACATCCTGACAGGAATGAAAGGGATAGGCAATGATGAAGCATCCATGGAGTTATATTCAGATATTTAATAAATATTTTTGCATGGTATGATCATGGAGATTTAAAGTAGCCCAGCAACTAAGTCTATGAGAAAA
>CAUYPK010135167.1:0-30524 GCA_963574355.1 Loris lydekkerianus
ACTACATCTACTCTGCTGGGAACAGCCATAGTGAATCTTTGTTAGGTCACCAGATACGAGATGGTTGTTGAGTTGTGTCCACATCCAAGGTCATATCCACTTGGGACTTCATTCTGGGGTTAATCTGTAGCACATCTCTCAGCTGGTTTTCTAGGACCTTGACCTTGGACTCCAGCTCCCACAGCTGGGCAGTGGGCCTTATGTTACTCTTCTGAGAGACCTCAGGGCAGAGGGAACACAGCCAACTTTCCCTATGATGCTCCTTCTGCATTGAGTACATGAATGAGAGGAAGGGGAGGTATTCATATTTTGGGTGCTAGAGATTATCAACACAGTTCAGGCAGATAGAAAATATACTTGCTTCTTTAAAGTATTCAGCCATGACCCTGTCTTTCTTCAACAAGGCTCCCTTCTGGTTTCCAGCTGTGTCTAAGGACAGCTCAGCTCTCTTCTTAAGTGTTTCTATCCAAGAAAAAGTCACACAATACTGCCTCTCACATTTAATTTTAATGAAAATCCTAAATTGGGAGAAACTATTCATTAACCTAACTAATTTGCAGTACTCGAGACATAAACTCTAATAGAACTATAAAAAGTCGAATCCACCATGATGATAAGAATTAACATATTTGAGCACTACCTTCTTTTTATTTCATGTGTATCTCATTTCATTTGTACTTACAACAAACCTATGAGGTGAGCTCCATATTTATTACCATTGTTCAGCTAATAAATCTAAAGCACAGAGTCATAAGGTCCAAACTCTACAGCTAAAAACAGGCAACGCAGGATTTAGACCACCATAGTCCAACACTTGTACTTATAGCTTTTACCACCACTCCAGCCCAGTACGCAGAGAACACATGGCTATCACTCTTGTCCGTCTTCACCTCTGTGAAATTGATTACTGAAGGCCAGGAACCAATTATTAAGTACTTTGTGTACCTCTCAGAATCTCACACACTTGAAACAGTCTATAAAGATTTGTTGACTACTGAAAATATGCAATTCATTTTGGGGCCCTATGTCTATGTATAAAATAGCAACAAGAAATTCAGATTTATTTAAGTGATTCCATGATAAACCAGTACAATGACATATTTTAAGTATGAATTATCCAGTTTTACTTTTTACGTGGTTCAAAATATAGAGAAAATTTATTTATTCAGACTATATTAGGTAGAGGTTAGCTTAAATTATAATATATGAATATAGCAGGAGTTCATTAACTTTTTTTCTATAAAAGGATAAATAATTAATATTTTAGGCTTTCTGGGCTTTAAGTTCTCTGTTGCAACTATTCAACTCTACCATTGTAAATAGAGACAAAAAAGCTAGAGAATATATAAATGAATGGGTATGGCTGTGTTCTGATTAAACTTTATTTATGAAAGAGGAGCAGGACAAATTTAACCAATGGGAAATAGTTTACCAACTTCTGGACTTGAGCATAGGTAAATTGATTTTAAGTAGCTATGTAAGAGATGTTCAAGTAGGGAGCCTACTTGAATGAATAAATTAAAAATGAATATTGCATGCTTCTTATTCTGTTATAATAATTAGTTATCCTCCCAGATACTTTCATTACTTTTTTTTTTTTTTTGAGACACTCTCACTCTGTCACCAGAACTAAAGTGCAGTGGTGTCATTATAGCTCACTGAAATCTCAACTTCCTTGACTCAAGGGATCCTCCTGCCTTGGCCTCCCAAGTAGCGGGGACTACAGGTGTGGGCCACCACACCCAGATACATTTTTTTTCTATTTAGTAGGGACAGGGTCTTGCTCTTGCTCAGGCTTGTCTTGAACGCCTACCTCAAGTGATCCTCCTGCCTTGGTCTCTCAGAGGGCTAGGATTATAGGCATGAGATCATTACTACTTTTAACTAAACTTTCCTTTTTAAAAATGCAAAAATAGAGGCTAGGGGCCAAGAAGGCAGACTGGAAGCAGCCTGTACATGCTTCTCTCAGGGAGAGAATTGAAGGTGGTGAATGGACATCCACCTTCAGACTGATCACCTAAGGGAGAGAATAGTGAATCAAAAGGGAGGTGACAGGAAGCACCCAAAGTGAAAGAAAAAGAAGTGAGATGTTCTGTTCTGCCTGAGCATGCACATACATACATATATGCGCACACCATGGAGTACTATTCAGCTATAAAAAGGAATGAAATAATGTCTTTTGCAGCAACTTAGATAGATATGGAGACCATTATCCTAAGTGAAGTATCTGGGGAATGGAAAAAACAAACACTACATGTTCTTGGTAATAACTGAGAGCTAAGTAATGGGTACACATGGGCACAAAGAGATATACAGGACATTGGAAATAAGGCAGAAGAGGGTGAGGGGTAAAAACTTACCTATTGGGTATAATGAACACTATTCTGATTATAGGTAAGTTAAAACCTGACTTAAGTCTTATATAAGATATTCATATAACAAAAACATTTGTACTCTCTTAATATTTTTAAATAAAAAAATAAAAACTACAAAAATAAAACATCAAATCTTATCAAATTTTGGATTAATAAAGTCTAATGTAAACAAGTTACTTCACTCCCTCTCCTCTTTCTTTCTCTTTCTGTGTCTTTTGCCTCTCTCACAAATACTTAAAGATACCATATATCCATTATCTATTGCAGCATAACAAATTATCAGCCAAATTTAGTCATTAAAACATTTTTATTTCACAGTTCCTGTGAGTCCAGGTACAATTCATCTGGGAACTCTGTTTCAGGATCTCCTTCACAAGGCTGAAATCAAGGTATTAGCTGGGACCACAGTCTCACATAAAGGCTCAACTAGAGAAGGATCCATGTTCAAAGCTTACTTATGTGGATGTTGGCAGAATTTAGTTTTTCCTGAGCTGTGGACTAAGGTCCAAATTCCTCATTGGCTTTTGACTGAATGCCACTCTTATTCCTTGCCAGGTATCCCTCTCCACTAAGGCAAACACATAAGAAGAACCAGCAAGAGAATGCCAACAAGAAAGAAAGTGCAACCAAGATGAAAGTCAGTCTTGTATAAACTAATCACGAAGTGACAGGTTGTCAATTTTGCAATGTTGTTTTTGCTGGAAGCAAGTCACTAGGCCCAGCACTTGGTCAAGGGGAGTGGATTATCCAAGGACATGAATACTAGAAGGCAGAGATCTTTGGGTCCCATTTAGAAAGCTGCCTTCCACACACTATTAAAACTAATTCTGTATTGGTTTTTTAGTGTAATGCTGTTAAAATCTTTAATTGATGGCTTATCAACAGGAATAATTGATGCTTTCATAAGCTCTACAGCCTTATAGATTCAAAATATATCCTAAGGAGTATGGGACAGGTTATTTATATATTTCCGCAAATAAGGTCCTCTCATTAGTTCCCTGACCTCAGGAGAGTTGGTATACACCGAATAATTCTTACATACCATTAGATAGGAAATAATAGTTTCTGTTACAGATGCACAATTCTAATTTCACAAATTCAAAACTAGCTATACAGAGCAAAAAGGGAAGAGATGAGCATTAAGTTATATAGATCTCAAATTGTTTGGGTAGTTCCTTCTTTAGACTGGTTTTTGAACCAAGACAATACTCCATTTTTATTGGTGATATGCAAACCAGCCAGATGTAGGGCTTTTGTCAATAAGAAAAGAATTTTCAACAGGACGTGTGGTTTCTTTGCCATCCTGGTTCTAAGTGGCACATGATATGGCAGCCATCATTTCTGTGTCAGGCTTTCCTGATCTAACCTGAGGTTTGAGTTATATTTTTCAGGAAACAGCAGACCTTATTACAAGTATTTCGATGTAGGTAGTTTATTTGAGAGATGGTCATAGGAAGGACGAGAATGTGGAGTGTAAACAAGGGTGAGAGAAATGCCAAACATAAGCGTATTATTGAGTTGGTTGCCATGAAGGACAACTAGTATTCAATCCTGATGAGCATCCTCTAAAAACTGTGTATAATTCTCTTCAGACTTACCCCCACCAAGTAACGGGAAGTCAGGAGTCTTTATCCATGAACTGCTAGTCCTCTGTGGCTAAGGGCTGCCATTTGGGATTGTTCTAGGCTTCCTTGCTTGCTTATTGAGAAAGTTACATAAGTGTCAGAGAAATCTCTTCGGCAGAACAACAAAGGCTCAGGGGTTTGAGATGAGTTCTTGACAGTTTATGTGAGAAGTGCCCATTGAATGTGCAGGTAAACTCAGTGTAGCTGCTGCATACGTGGTATTACACGCTATTGGGTGTTTTTTTTTTTTTTTTTTTTTTCCCATCAGTACTCTCTGTTCTTAATTAAGGAATTCACTATTTTAGACCAGTCTTGCCTGGCACTCAATGTCTTTTGCAGTAATGTGGATAGAAATTGAGACAATTATCCTAAGTGAAGTATCTCAGGAATGGAAAAACAAGTATCTCATGTTCTCACTAATAATTGGAAGCTAAGTGATGGGCACTCAATGAATATACACTATCAGATGACATTGAAAGTGGTAAAAAGGCAGAGTAGAGGGTGTCAAGGTAGCTTCTATGACTTACAGCTCTATCCAAAATTGGGACCCCATACTTCTATTCACTTGGTTTCCTCTCTCATCACTATTTCTTTCTCTTAAGTCACAGAATCTTAAAATAGAAGAACCAAGAACTTTATCCATTGGAATGATCATTCCGACCTTTTTATATTCCCAAAGAGAAACCTGAATCCAAGAAAGGTGAAATGATGTGGCCAAGTTTACAAAGTCAGCCAGTGGCAAAGCCAAGACCCATATCCCTGGCATCTTCTCACGGCTATCTCCTTCACATCCCTTCTACCTCCTTTTAGTTGATACAGTACTATAGGATTGATTTCCACTAAAAGATTGAGATTGATCTAAACTCTCTAAAGTAGATATATGCAACTGGTATATCAGCAACTAATGTGCTCAATGAGCCCAACCAAAATCTTTTCTCACTCACAATTTATCTTTTAAGCATTTGGTATACTCCCATATTGGAAAATAATAATACTGCCCGATGACATGGCTTTTCTTTATTTCTACAAAGAGCTTACACATCTATTTAAGTCATTTTATTCAAGAAGCTGTAGGATTTCTTTTTAATTACTAACAGATTCCTGCAGACTAGTATCTATTGCAAATAAGTATCTAATTATTAGTGGGTGATTTCTGCTTCTGGTCTTTGTGGTAAGGAGAAAAGAATGGGAAGTGACTTGTATCAAAATGCTGCTCAGCTACGGGAAATTGACACAGTAGAGACATGATCTTTGATAATTTATACTTCAGAAAGTGAGATCAATAGTCCTACCAGAGTCTTTTGTACCACATTAATTCCCAACCCCTGACTGACCTGTAGCTCCTTTTTTTGTTTTCTCCTCCCCAAATGGAACCTGGAGCATGGTAGGCACCAGGGATTGTCCTATTTTAGTTTCAATTTGGATGATATAAAACAGTTGGTAGATGTTTAGCTTAAAAAACTTTAGGTTAGAACACTCTAGGCTAGAGTGTCCAGAATCCAATGCCAAGAAAGTAAAGTTTCTATCAGGTAGATTCCCATGGAGATATTCTCATGGGGCTGTAGTGTCCACTGGGAGCTCATATTAAAGTACAGATCTAATGCAAAACCAGGCCACAAGGGCAGAGGATGGATAGGAAAGCTTCTCAGCTATCACTCTATCACTGACTCTGTCATTCAATTAAAATAAATATTTTATGCCATACTCTCATCTGTGAAATATTCTTCAGCTCTCCATCAAAAGAATCCCATGATATAGTATCCCAGTATTCAGATACATTGTGGGAAAGCTCAGCACCAGAAGAAGAAGCTTCTTTATACTCTGGAACTATCCGAAGTTTCTACGTGTTATGAGGAAATGGCTTTTCCATCACAGCAGGTTGAACAAGGCTTCTAAAACTACCTCTATTTCTTAGCCCAGGTTCACCCACTCCCTACATACCTTACTTACTAGTCATAAGTTGGCTTGCATCAGGAGTCTACCACCTATGATTGCTGTTGGATGACAAAGAATCTATACATACTCAAGATGGGCCCGCCCACTCACTCTGATAAGGTTCTGAATTCAAAAACAATCAAAGATTAAATGTTTGGCCAATGCCACCTTCCTAATATGGCTTATTCATTTCACTCTAGGGGGCATAGCCAACTTGGAAATCATAAGCCAACAAGCCCAGTTCAGAGGGTGGAGACTCCTCAGTTCTTCTATGCTCCTCCACCTATGACTATAAACCCTATCCACCATTCCAAGATCTTTGACTCAGCCTAATCCAAAGAACAAAACTGGACTATTTTCATTAAACTTCCCTCTTATTCCATGTTCACAAGTAAGAAATTTGAACCTGGGGTTGAAGTTGGGAATAAGTAAAGAAATGGAAAGAGCATGGAAGGAGGTAAATCACTAACTGATGCCTGGGAAAGAAACTGAAGAAGATTGTGATTATCTGCCATCTTTGAACATTTATTTTCATAGTATCTCCATGCCTGCAGGTGTGAAATGCTGCTGTTTCTAACTTGTCTATCCCATTGCATGCACTTTCTCACCTCTCTTCCACATATAATGTTGTCATTGATGAAACCACAGTCTATGAGTAATTCTGATTCACAACCCCAGAAAGGCAGGTTCCCACAGGGGTCAGTGAGCTCCACAAGGAGAGTTTGGAGATAAGCCAGATCAAATGTGAATTACACTTCAACCATTTTTTTTTTTTTTTTTTTTTTTTTTGCTGTGTGATCTTGGTAAAGCTAAGGAGGAAACTCAGTTTCCTTATCCTTATAATAGAGACAACTCATAGAGCTGTGTTGTTACAAGCAAGCTTTTTGTTTTTGCTGTTGGTTTTGTTCTGTTTTGTTTTTGTAACAGCATATCTCAGCCCCTGTGACATATGGGACTGCTCACTACAATGAGGCTATGTGAACTTAGATTATGTGAATTTAAAATAGGGCAATATAAAAATACTAATAGTCTTAATGCATGCACATAACATGAAATACAACAGATTCTACTTTACATTTATTCCCCTGGGGGAAATTGCCTTGAATTATGCAAGTTTTGAATTATGCAATGTCTTCAGCAGCTCATCCCCTGCAAACCAATGTGACTAAGAATCTACAATCTGCCAAATGAGTGTTAAGATTTACATAAAGTGTCTTATTCAATCTTTCAATGACCCCTCAGGACTGTAATCCTTAGAATCCTACCTGATATGAAGAAAATAAGATTACTAAGATCCAAATCCAAGTTGGCCTGGCTTCAAAGGTGTTCGTTTGCTCATTTTCTTCCTTTATTCCCCATCTTAATAATATCTCCAGTCTCTCTCTCTCCCCTCCCTCCCTCCTTCCTTCTCTCTCTCCCTCCCTTTTCCCTTCTTCCCTCCCTCCCTCCCATACACTGACTACACAAACATTAAGTGGAACATATCTCATTATCTCCCCCAAACCATGGTTGCCTTTCAAATATTAAAATTGCCTTTTTTTCTTAATTGTGGTAGTTTTTCCATTAGTGGTCAATTTGCTCCTGACCCCTACTCCTTCCTCATTCCTGTCCTCATTAAAGAAAAAAAAAGTATATCACTTGTTTTGTTACTGAAGGCCCAGTCACAGGAATTAAACTATGGCAGGAATTGGTATTCCTGTCCATCCACTGAAAATGTAATGAAACATCGCAGACACAAGCACAGGGAAGAATATGCCCTCTTGTCTTGATTCTCCCCCTTCTTCCAGATGCCACCACCTCCCACCTCAACTCCCTCAGATGTCTGCATTTGCAGGAGGCTGACATTTGGGATTCCTTTCTGCATATGTCCCTATGGTGCCTCTAACAATGGATATCACCTAGTGTTCTTTGTGTAATACTGGGGCTGGCACTTCTACTCTGCTCCTACCACTCCACCCATAAAACTTACATAGATAGTGAGCTTTGGCAAGCTACTTTGAATAGTTTTCTGACCATCACAGTGGAAAGAAGCCTATTCATTTTTATAAATAATACCAGTTATCTAGGCCTGTGTACCACTGAACACCTAGCAAACTAATTGCTCTTCAAAGGTTGATCAGGTTCATTTGTAACTCATTGGTTCCTGCAGATACCAGGCTTGGAGGCACTGCCACCCAATAGCTATTTCTGCAAACAGCAACTTGACAAGAGTTGTAGTCACTCAACTACTCTGTCCAAAACCCAACAAGAATATCAGACATGGAGAAAAAATGGGGTGGGAGTGGTGACACTGGGATGAGCCAAGTAGTCAGTGCTGCCACCATCTGTCTCTGCCAAAGGAAATCTGATTTTCCCATCATTAAACAGCAGGTGTGAGCTCTTTAATTAGGCAATAAAAATGGCAACTTGGCAATGAAACTATAAATGTGAAATTATACAACACCATGAATCTTTGGCACTAGGATTAATTTGACTATATTTTTTTCTCATGATATAGTGAATAAGTATAGGTAAGAGAAAAAAATAAAAAAGCAAAGACAGAATTCTTGTTTGCACCTTTTTTGACTACTAGCTCCGTAAGATTTAGATGCATATTTAATAAACTTATTTCCCCCCCCCAAAAAAAAATGGAGCTGGGGAGAGTGGTGGTATTCTTCATAAGACTCATTGAAAGATAGGTTGATTGGAGCTACCAAAGCCCTTTATTTCATATAATGGAAGCACATCTCAGGCTACTGTGTCCAACAGGTATCCATCATTTCAGCAACTGCATTAATCAAGGTTAATTAAAAATTTTCCATTTCTAAATTAGATAAGATGAAATTGTACCGTACAGAGGAGAAAAGCTGCTATTCTGCATTAGTGATGGTTTACAGGCATAGTTTGAGGATAATTAAACACTGACTCAAGCAGGTAAGTACGAGAGATCATTCCACTGAAAGAAAGCAAAATATATAAATATTTGAGATTGCTCTGTGGATTCCATTTTGTCTCTTTTTCATTAGAAAACAATACTTGATAATAGTCATTTGTGATTTTTCTCCACTATAGTGAATTTCTCTATGTATATTTTCATTAGCAATATCCTGGAATAATGTCATAGCTCTCTGGGGTCAGCCTAGGGACTGGAAATGTGAATATACTTTAGTTGGCACATTGTCATATGATAGTTCTTTGCCCATGAGGATTGGGGAAGGCATTGAAGCTTTAAGAATATTCAGGTAATGCTTCTACAATGATGACTCATTCTTCTGTCCTGGGGATAAATATCAGGTAGAAAATTGCCCAACTCATAAACAACTGGCTTCATGACACAGGAAACAGTATAGAATTTGAACACAGACAAAAAAAAGTTGTAGGGCTAAACAAATTAATTTTCCATTTCAAAACTAAACTGAGGATATAATTAGTAAAAAAAAATCAACTCAAGAAAACTTGCCAAAGTTTTTTAAAAAATGCCAAGGCAATATTGTGAAGACATTAATGGGAAATAGCTCTAAAGGATGTCAACATGATGCCAGAACAATTGAGCAATTAACCAAATTCCCCCATCTAAACTGTTTAAACATCAGATAGGTGCTTATCTAGCACAATGAAAACCTAAACTACTTGACTGGCTCTACTTTTCTAGCAAATGTGTTTGTGAATTACAAAAGTTGCAAAGTTCCCAAAATACGGTAATAAGTGATTCAACTTTTAGAGACAAGGCACAGCTATAAGAGGGATTATACCTCACAAATGCAATCAGTATAACCTGGTTTCTTGTACCCTCAATGAATCCCCAACAATAAAAAAAAAAAAAAAGTACTTTCCTTTCCCTTAGTGAAAATGAATTCGGAGTAACCTGGATATCGACAGCTATCATTTCCAAAAGACCTCCTTTTAGTTGTTTTTTTTTTTTTTGTTTGTTTGTTTGTTTGTTTGTTTGTTTTGGTATTTGACCCTTCATATAAAGCAGTGACTGTAAAAGGAATTTAAATTTATATACCATTTGGCAAATTAGCAGAAAGTTACGAGTGACTTACTATATATACAAAGACTTGTTCTCAGTGGAGTAAATACAAAAAATATACTGGGTCTTTATACCCTCCCCCCCCCAAGTATCCTATACTTTAGTTGGATGGACAAAGCATGTATGCATGAAGCAGAACCACTTAGATGTACAACCTAAGGACAAACCAGACAAAGTGTGGATCAGGGGCTGGCAAATGTAGCCTGCAAAGGGCCATTTTGTTTCTGTTGCATCTACTCAACTGTGCCATTTTAGGGCAAAAGTAGCCATAAATAATATGTAAGTGAATGAGTATGGCTATATTTCAATAAAACATAATTTATTGAACATGTGGTGAGTAGGGTTTAATCCATGGGCTATAATTTGCTGCTCCCTGATCTAAGTGAATGACATTTCCTACAGCACAGTATGAATGGGGTCCCCTTAAGTGTAATCTGGGAGGTTCTGGGAAGGATTGATGTGCTTCTTAATTATCTTTGTATAGTTTCCTCCCACCTCTCACCAGCACCTAGTACAGTATCTTCCATGTAGTAGTCCCTCAATGTTTGTTTTTGTTTTTCTTAATTAAGTATGACTGAAAAGATACCAACTCAGTGAATCATAACAGTATTTTGAGAGTTTAATTACCTTTGATAACTGTCTTCCAAGTTTGTAGTAAAGTAGTTCAGGAAGGGATCATGTAAGCCCAAGAATCATAAAAAGAATGTGACAGGGGAAGATGTGAGCTGAAAACATCTAAGGATTAGCAGCCAAAGGGAGAGAATCTGACATCAGAGTTGGGTAAAAGTAACCAAAAGGCATCTTAATCCTAAAAGACCAACACCAAGGGACTTCACATCACATGTAATAGACATCTCACAACATCCTGTAAATCCGAGTGACTAATGCATTTAATGCTAGCACTTCAATGCTGGAAAGATGTTTATGATTTGGAGGAAACTCAGAGACCAACCAAAATGATTAAGTGACCAAAAGGATTCACTTATGAGCAGCTGTAAAAGAAGTCAAATACATGATTGGCCTGCTGATGGCCAGAAGGAAATGGAAAAAGGTATACAAGTTACTGGACCATTTTGCCACAACATATGTGGAACTAACACAAACAGTTCAGATTGTCTTAGACAAATAAGATAAGGCAGGTAGTAATCTTACAAATAATAATTGGAGTATATTATTACTGGACACTGTGAACACCACAAAGAAGATGAATGATGGTCAGCCCTATTGGACTTAACTCTTGGTATGGACATATGTCAGGCATCGACCAATTCCTCTCATTATGTACCACTGGGTCTTAAAACATTTATAGGCCATCTGAATAATATATAACTGGAAATGCTGTGATTGGTATTAAAGGAGAACAGGATTGCTCCAGAAGAATAAATGCAATACGGATCATTGTTTATTAAAGAAAGAGACATTCCAGGAATGTTAAATATGCTAAAAAAATAAAAACTCACTAATTGTCTTCTCTTAGAAGTTATCAAATATATGCAATTGGGGGTAACAGTATCTAATTTAGAATTGTTAAAATCAAAGCACAAAAATGCAAAGATAGCTATATATTTCCTTCCTTCTGCCTCCCTTTCTTCCTTCCTTTTTAATTCATTCATTCAACCATTGACCCATCTATCCATTATTCATCTATCCATCATCCATTTATCCATCCACAATCTATCCATCCCACATAACTAGTACCTAGCCACAATTTGCCAGGTCCTATACTGGTGTAATAAAAAGCAATACTGCACAGGGCCTATCCTCAAAACAAACAAACAAAAAACAAAAGTCCAACAAAAACCCAAGCTTACAGTCTAAGGGTAGGGTAGGAGGAGTTGGTGGGCTAGAAAGGGAGAGACAGGTTCAAAAGAGGATAGTAAAGGAACAAAGTGGCCCCTAACCCAGATGGGAGAAAGGTAGAAGAGATTTCCCAGGAAAATTGATATCTGAGCCAAATCCTGAAGGATTCTGAGGAATCCCTTAATCAGAAAGAATGGGAAAGAGCATCCTAAGTAGGAAGAGTGATATATTCGATGGACTGGAGATTACAAAGTGCTGGACCATTTTGCCACAACCTATGTGGAACTAACACAAATAGTGCAGATTGTCTTAGACCAGCAGTTCTCAACCTATGGGTGGCGACCCCTTTTTAACAATGAAAATACATTGCGGCATTAGGAAGGTTGAGGACCACTGTCTTAGACAAATACTATAAAACAGGTAGTGATCTTAAAACTAATAACTGGAATATACAAGGATTGTAGATGGTTTTTATTTTCCTTGTTAATTTTTGTCTCTTCCAAAATTTCAACATTAAGAAAATCACACCCTTATATGGCCAAATAACTATAAACATTTATATAGTGCTTATTCTGTGTTTGACACTATTCTAAGTTCCTGACACATATTGAGTGATTTTATCCACATAACGATTCCATGAAGCAGGTACTATTACTATTCTATTTTACAGATAAGGAATAGAGGCATAGACAGGTTAAAGAACTTAATAAAGTCGTAGAGTTAGTCAGTGGTAGAGCAGCATTTCTTACTTGGGCATCTCGTTTCAGAGTCTCTGCTTATATGTCCTTTGTGCTGCTGCCAATTTTCTAAGTGAAGAGCCTATTTTCATATCATTTACTCATCCGAAAATTGATTTAATAAATAATCAGCAATATAGTCAAATGTTGGGGGATAGAACGTTCATAACAAAATTTATTGTCACAAAAAATAAGATATAAAATAACCTAAATGTTCTTGTAATGTGAAATGATAAATCATAGTATAGACAATTATGCAAGCATTGGAAATTATGATCTAGAAGCAAGTTAAATAACATGGAAGCATTGGAAATTACAATCTACAAGCAAGTTAAATAAAATTCAAAAGGAAATGCAAGATATAAACTGTATGATTCTAGTAGTGTATTTGTGTGTTCAGAAAATAATTTACTATTCAGACTGCATTCTAATTCCAGTCTTGACTCTGTCACTTACTACTTTCCTTTTTCTGTTGGTAGAGATGTGGTCTTGTCATTGCAAAGGCTGGACTTGAACTCTTGGCCTTAAATAATCCTCCAGCCTCAACCTCCCAAAATGCTAGGATTATAGGCATGAGCCACTGTGCCTGGACTGTCACTTGTAACTTTTGTGACCTTATTTAACCCCTCTGTACCCAGTTTTCTCATTAGAAAATGGGTTGTTATACAGATTAAAAATAACACATAATAAATGCTTAAAATACTGGCTGGCATGCACTTAGTAACAGCTATCAAAAAATGTAGGAAATTCTATTTAAAAGTGAGAACTGGATAGTATATATTCAGATAGCAGTTTGATAAGTGTCCTCAGCAGCATGGAATCTAGTTTTCCAACTTTGTCCAGTTACTTTTTCCCTTTGTTCTTTAAAAAAATAATTATTTAATAGGCGGAAATAAAGAGCATTTTCCATTGCAAGTAAAAAATATTTGCTTTCACAATCTGCTTTGTCAATTTATAAGATTTATTAAACACTCAACCAAACACTGAAGCGTTAAAGAAGTTTCCTTTTTAACCAGATACCTTCTCAATACCAGTGTCCTAATATTTTACTTCAGTTCAATGCTCTTAAATTGTGAGGGCATAAACAGCAGTGTCCAGCCTGTGGCCTGCTGATTTTGTAAGGACTTTTTTACTTCTCTGTGGTGTTAGATATCATAAAAAGTATGCACAGAACTTTTTTTGTTGTTGTTGTTGTTGTTAAAAAGCTTCTGTTAGTGTTTGTGTATTTACCATGTGGCCCAACACAACTCTTGTTCTTCTAACATGTGGCAGAGGGGAAAAAAAAGATTGGACACCCCTGGTTGTAAAACTATATTTAGAACTGTACTTGCATGTCAGTTAATATAAGTAAGCTGGAGGAAATTATAAATTGGCTTTTGAAGGGCCGAAGGCTATACATAGGTTATTTCTCATTTTCAAGTTTCAAAATTATCTTAATCATATTGATTTTTAAATGATAGGAAAGAAAAGAACGGAGTGAGCAGTTTTAATAATAGTATTCAATCTATTTTACCTGAAAGTTTTGTTTTATTCATTAAGGGATATTTTAGACTTTTTAAATTAAGTAAAAATTGCATATATTTATGATGCCCAACATGTCTTGATATGTGTATACATTGCAGAATAGCTAAATCAAGCTATTTAACATATATATTATCTCACACACTTTCTTTTGTGTGTGGTAAGAATACTTAAAATTTACTCTTACTAAGGGAATTGTTGAAGTCATCTTTGGAGCAGGTCTCAGGGATAAAGCTGCTTGAGCAAGTGGGCTATACTGAGAGAGATGGAATGAGGGCCCAGTGCAGGAGGCAGGATGTGTGACTTTGACTACTCTGCCCCAAATCCTCAAAGTAAAATCCATGCATTGCTTAAGCACTCTAAGCGAGGGCTAGAAAATCCTTGAGCAAGGAAATGAGGATATTTTGCTGCTCACACCATTAGGAATCTGGTGTCCCAGCAAGCTTTCATGGTTTCATGGTCTCTCTCTCTCTCTCCTTTTCTCTCTCTCTCTCTCTCTCTCTCTTTCTCTCTCAGGTCTCCTATGTAAAAGCGATTGACATCTGGATGGCGGTGTGCCTTCTATTCGTGTTTGCTGCCTTGCTGGAATATGCAGCAGTGAACTTTGTCTCCAGGCAACACAAGGAGTTCCTGCGCCTCCGGAGAAGACAGAAGAGGCAGAATAAGGTACAGTTGGCCTTCAGTGCAGAAAAAGTCACGTGGGGCTTGAGATAGTTAACCAGGCAATGTAAGTCAGAAAACAGAACACACAATGAGCAAGAAGCTAAGATTAATTTTTGTCCAAGTATGCTGAGTTAGCAGGTAGGCTAGTCCTTTAAAATTGACACAGAATTGCATCTTAGAATGGGTACAGGTGATTGCACTAATGTACACAGCTATGATTTAACAATAAAAAAATTAATTAATTTATTGATTGATTGATTTAAAAAAGATAGAGGAAAAAAATTGACACAGAATTGTCAGATTTAGCAAATAAAAGGACAGGACATGTAGTTAAATATGAATTTCAGATAAACAACAAATAATTCTTGGTGTAAGCATGTATTGGGACATATTTATACTAAAATTTTAAATTTAAATTTTGCCTTAGTAAAATTTTAATTTTACTACAAATATTGGGACATATTTATACTAAAAATTATTTGCATTTATCCGAAATTCAAATTTAATTGAATTTCCTGTACTTAACCTGGCAATCCTAATTGGAAATATATACTCAATTTGACAAAGTTACTTGAAAATCTTGGTTGTTTTGAATATTGATAATCTGTGTGTGTGTGACTCTGAGTGTGCACATAACTGATTTGACTGTTTTTTTTCCATTTATTGCTCTGGCTTTATGCAAATAATGCCCTACAAACATAGACTGCAACTTGATTAATCTAATTGGACTGATCTCATTTTCTTGGCTTAAACTTTAATACATAAACCTAAGTTTTACATTTTCCAGAGACTTGAGATTTGAAATACATAGCTCAAGAACTCAAGTTCTGTGGTTCCTAAACTTGCCTACACATTAAAATCATCTGGGAATTTTTCAAAACTCCTAGGTCTTGGCCATACCCCACACCAATTAAATCCCAATCTTGGGATGAAGCACAGGCATCACTATTTCTGCTGTGCCCAGGCAATTCCAATGTGTAGACGTGTTTGGAAAGCACTGCTCTAATTTATAATTCAATCTCTTATAAAATAACAGACGGCTTGCACCTGTTTTCCTTTTCAAATTCTGGGAGAGAAATGCGCTTTTTGATGTAGAGAATGTTACCACCTGTAATAATATTGCTACAGAAATGAAGTTAAAATTTTATCTACAGTAGAGAAATTTTTCAAATTATGGTCTGCCAAAAATTGAGAAATTAAATGTGCTGGTGAAGTTACAGTTATATGCTACTATGTTGGAATGAAAATAAAAATGCTTGCTGTCAATATTAATGCTTCCAAATATCTAGATATAAAGCTAAATGTTTACTGTGAGTTAGACATTGCTTACTTAGAGGAGTTTGTATATGTCTGAGGTCACTGTGTCCTGATGCATCTATCAGAAGGTTCCTGCATATACTCTGAGTTGTAAGAGAGAAATATCCTGCAAGCTGCCCTGTCTCTTATTCTTTGCTACCTCTCAGGAACATTTTGTTCTGCCACAGCCTAAGGAAAACAAATATCTTCTTTGCTGTACATTACCTTTTAATATTGAGCCTTTCTCAATTTTCTCCTTCCTGCCTCCCTGCTGGTTCTAACCATTTCTTTCAAACCTCATCCATGGAAGTTCAGCACACAGTGGCACAACTTCAGGGTCACTTGTGCCACCTAGGAAATATTAGATTGTGAGGCTATACAGAGTTGATACTGCAACTAATTAGTCAGTGGTTGAAGTCACTCAACAACCCATTTCAGATGGTATAATTCTGCTCCAGGCTTCCCCAAACTTACTGTACAATAAGACTCACCTGGACTCTTACGCAACATATTCATTCTCAGAGAACTCCCATGCAGATTCATAAGGTTTGGGGTGGAGCACAAGAATCTGTACTCTTAATAAGTACTCTGGGTGATTTTTTAATGATGAGACACACTTACAAAACACTATTCTGGCTTACTGATTGCATACTCTCTTAGACCAGAGAAGGAAAATGAGTTTCATTTCGCTTGCCAATCTTAAATAATTGGTAAGACTTTTTGGAATGCTGTGTGAAGGATTCTTAGGCTATTATCTGGGTTATGTGGGAATGAATTTTGTGACTGATTATCAAGTTCTGGCATTACAGAATAATATATATTAAAGATTAGTGTAAAAAAAAAAGTATAACTAATCAGTGAACAGAGAAAGGAAACATGGAATATAAAAAAATCAATCTAATAAAGGGGGCATATGGAACAAGATAGATAAAAAGAAAGCAAATTGAAAAGCAGTAGATTAAACCCAAACATATCAGTAAATACAATAAAGGAAATTAGACCAAATATTTCTATTAAAAAAGATTGTCAGATGAAATTAAAAAATCAAATGACATTCAACACACCTTGACTGCAATAGATGTACCTATAAGGATACAGAAAGATTGAAATTAACTATGGATAATTATGCAAATAAAACCATGCAAATAAAACCAGTTTATCTCTATTAATATTAAAGAAAGTAGACTTTAAGACAAAAATTATTACTATAAATAGAGCTATTTCATAATGAAAAGGATTGTTCCAATAGGGGGATATAGTAATTCTAGATATGTGTATGTATGCACCTAATAACATGGTCTCAGAATACAAAAAGTTTAAATTGACAATATAAAGAAGAGATGAATCCATAGTCATAGTGAGAGATTTTAACACACCTCTCTTAGTAACTGATAAAAAATGGACAATAATCAGGATATATAACATTTAACAACATAATTAACAAACTCATTGCACCCACAAGTGTAGTAAACACATATTTTCAAATGGAAAATAAACATTTCAATAAGTTTACCATGAATTGGAGCATAAAGAAAGTCACAACAAATATCAAAGAACTGAAATCATACAGAGTATGTTATCTGATTACCAATTGAATTAGGCTCAAAATCAACAATAAAAAAGTAACTAGAAAAACCTCCATAATTTAGAAAATAACACACTTCTAAAATAATTCAGGGGTCAAAAAAGAATTTATAATGGAAGTTAGAAAATATTTGAATTGAAAGATGAATTATACATATCTAAATATATGAAGTGAGCTAAAGCATGGTTAGTAAAAAATGCATACTTCAAATGCATATCTTAGAAAGACATAAGGCTGATAATCAATTATCTAAGCATATGTCTCATGAAGATGGAATGAAGAATAATAAACTAAACCCAATGAGTGTAGAAGGGTGAAAATTATAAAATAGTCAAAAAGCAAAAATTAATAAAATAGAAGAATAGTCCATTGTGTTTACTGATTACCTTGTTCACAAATATTTTCAGTTCAGGGTTTGGGAAGAAACCAGAATATAGTAGTTTAAGGATTAAATAGTAGGTAAGGTTGTGGTGAAAGTGAGTACAGATTACTTGAGAATTTAGCTTTCAAGAGAAGACAGGTAGGATAGAACAAATTTCAACAGGTATACACAATTATATTTAGTGTAAAAGAGAAAAGGAAGGCAATGAGACAGCATTAAACAAGAACAACAGTTCCATCCTTTCTAGAAGAAATCCAGTGGCACCTTTTAAACTGGTTTGTTACTAAAGCCAGGAGAATGCATATAAGAAACATCACTACTCAAAACAATAATAAGCACAGGAATTGAAAATAACTCATAATAAGCACACTTGTACAGTTGCAGACCACAACAAACAATTCACAGACTGGCACTGCTGTATAGATCATACCTCGACCATCCTGCTTGAAGCCAGTGCCTCTTAAACTATGGTACACATGAAAATCACCTGGAGGCCTAGAGAGATTCTGATTCAGTAGGTCAAGACAGAGCTCATGCTTTTACTTTTCTAACAAGTGCCAGGTGACAGGTGATGATCCAGTGAACTAAAATATCTTTCAGTAATAGCAACACTATAATCATACTTCCTACCTTTGCTACTGATGTGTCCATAGTCATATTAAAGACGTTAACCCCAGTGATTGATTCCATGCCAGGAAATTAGATTCACAGAGAATAAAGTACTTTATTTAAAAAAAAAAAAAATGTTTAGATTTAAAATCTATACAAATCTCCCTTTTCCTTGTCCTTGAAAAGGAAACTCCATAATCATAGCTCTTATTTTCTTTTCCTTTCAAGAAGAATATAGTGAAACAGTGTGTGTTCTCTTTTATCATTTGCTGTTTCACCATATCCTACCACATGTTTGCACAAGGTGTTTAAGGAAGATTTCATAGATCATTAATTAAGGCAACGACTGCTTCCTTAGCAAGCATGATGTTGAAGAGGTTGTAACTGGTTCCCCAGGGAGGCAGAAAGCATGTTTGTTTTTTTATCTTAAAGTTGAGGAGTTTAGATGAGCCTTTAACAGACCTTCATGAATTAGGAATTTAAATTTAATTGTGAAAGCCATCAAGAATAAATAAAGGTCATGGTACTTTGTAATTCCTCATATCACCAGGGTATAGAGCTAGTACTTCTCAGGGATATGGAGGCCTAAAGTATTTTTAAAGTATTTTCTCCTAAGCATGTTCCATTTTACTAAGACAAACTGTTATCATAGGGCTTGCGATATGGAATTCTCTTTGGCAAAATGCAAAGCAATTTGCAGAAGTAACCTTACCAATGAAATCCCTTTTTAATGTCTCCGTAATTCTTACTTTCATCTCAGGCCATTTCCCATTATCTTCATTTTATTTACTACTTTCTTTTCCTAATGGATCATAGCTTTCTTCCTCTCTGATTTTATACTCTTCATAATTTTCTCTTTTCCTTACCTTCAATTGCATCTCTTCAGACTATCTCACTTTATTCATTCATCCATTCATTCATATACTCAGGGTAAATGTATTGCACATCTACTCTGAGCCACCCACAAAGTCCAGTGGACTCCACCCTTGAGGTGCTCACAGTCCATGAAAAGACAGAAGATTAAGAAGACACATTTTCTGTGTACACATGACATGTATCATGATAGAGGCTGCAGGAAGGCTATGGAACCACACTGGAGCAGCCATGTGGTGGACATTGTCAACGTCCCACCCATATCCCCATTGCACTCAATGCTTCCACATACTCTGATGGGCTTCCTACTATTAATAAAGCTCCACTCTGCCTTGATACGGGGAGAGGGAGAGTATCTTCTTGAAGGTCCCAGAAACATGGTCAGATTTTGTGAAGCAAGCTAGAAACACTGAGGACTTAACATTCCAGGAACACCTCTACCGATAATAGCAGGGAACTAGAGATAAATATCCTAGTTTCCTTGCCCCTCTGAGGCATGTTTTGTACTAGTTCCCAGTGATTGCCAGTGGGATTGTGCTCCAGTTTATCACAGTGAACCTGCTTATCAAATCACACTGAACTGACATCTTTGTTTTCCTTGCCTCACTTTTCAATTCCACTACTGGTGCTTCTTGAGATCACCTCCCAAATAAACTACTTGCATTCATATCCCTGTCTCAGGGTCTTTTAGGAAAAGCCAACTAAGGCATGCTTCAAGCCATACCTGGGCTCCCTCAGATATGAGTAACAAAACAGAAGGCTGAAGAGCTTAGCAGGGCCAGGCAAGGAAAGGCCCTACACTGTGCTAAAAAGGTTGGACATTCTCCTGAAAGTGATGGGAAAATTTAAATAGGGGGATGGCATGGTCAGATTTGCACTACAGAAAATCAATCTAGCACTATGGAGAAGTATTCTGGAGAATGTTTCAGATAGAGCAGAACTGGAGGCAGGAGAAGAAAGGAAAGTTCTCGTAATCAAAACCATAGATAACGAGGACTTAAAAGGTAGCAATAAATTAACTGATTTTTAGAAAAATAAAAAATAAAAATCAATATGGCATGTACTAATTAAATATATGAAATGCAAAAAGGCATAAGTCTAAGATGACTTCCAGAAGTATGGCTTTTTCAAGAAGGGGATCGTAGTGTTATAGGATGAAGATTGGGTTGGTGGCAGGGGGAGAGGAAAGTATTAAGTTCAGTCTGGGATAAACTAAAATTTGCAACATGGAGGTGGAGATGTGCAGGAGGCAGTCTAGCAATCAGGAGAGATGAGTAGGTTGGACAGACAGGTCGGGAGTCATTAGGACATAAATGGAGGTTAAAGCTATGGAGGTGGGTGAGATTACCCAGGAGGAGTGTACAGAGAATAGAGGAAGGAAAGGGTTATGAAGAGACAGGAAGGGGTAGGGAAGGGAGGGGAAGAGAAGAGGGCTGAGGTAAATTCCTGTGAGTACCAGCATGGCAGAGAAAAGTAAAGAGGTCAGAAGAAAACCAGGAGGGTATAATTACTCAGAGACCAGAAAAAGAAAGTTATTCAGGAAGAAAGTCCAGAGAGTCTAAAGATGCAGAGTTCAAATAAGGCAAAATATCAGAAGCAGCCATGGATTTTATAAACTCAGAGGACACTGGTAACCTCAACAACAAGAGGTTCAGTGGAGAAATGGAGGTGGGTTCTAGAATTAATCCAGGCAAGAGCAACTGAAATGAAAATGTGGGATCTCTGGTTCAAACATTATCAAGAATTTCAATATGGCAAGAGCAGAGCATTAAATGAATCCTGGGATTCCTCTGAGCATGAGACTTTGTATATCTGCACAGGTTGCATGCCCATGAAGCCAACCCTCAATCCAAGGTGAAGGTTTTGCCAGACAGGATGGATGAATGGACAAGACAAAAGTTTGGCTCATGTGCTATTTCAAGTGGGGTGGGAGAGAGGGATAAAGAAATGCAAATAATGTAAAGATGAGAACGAAAGAACATTTTACACATAAGTGAAATAAATGTGAGCAATAAAATGCAGCCATTACCACATTTATTTATTTGCAATAAAACATTTACCTAAGGCTTTTCAATGATTCTTCATATTTCTACACTTAACAAATTGAGTTGAAGTTCTAGTTTTGCACATAGAACTTCTTAAGGGAATTTTGCTTTGCAACATTCTTGAAGGGAGTTCAAGTTTTAAATGAGAAGGAAAATTTCTATCAACTTGTCTCCTTTTGTGTTGTTTGCTTGTGTTTTGTCTGCTTGGGCAGGCAGGCTCCAAGACAAATGATTTCAATATTGGAATGTTATGTGCTATGCAAAAGGTTTCAGTGCATATTCAGTGGTGACCAAGGACAGAGCATCTTCTCCACTTAGTAGTGCCAAGAAGTTGATCCTTCATCTAGATTTTGACACAGGAGTAGGAATTTGTGAGGTGAAAAGGGAGTGAGAAGGATATTCAGGCTGAGGGAACAGTTATGCAAAGGCTCAGTTGCAAGAAACAACACAGTGCTTTTATTACATCATAAAGAGTTGGGTCTCACAAAGTGCTGGGAACACGGGGCCTGAGAGGAAGGAAGATTTCAATTACTCATGAAGTAGGAGCTGACAAAAGGTTTTCAAGATGATGTGATGCTACAATCAGATTGTAATTGTAGAAATATCATTCTGTATAGAAAGGGTTGGATAAGGCACAAAAATCAGGAAATTGTTGCTTCAGAATTTTCCTTAAACACTCTTAATTGTGTAATTAGTCTATACTTACCCCAAAGCCCTTCCCTAGAGACATAAATCATTATAAATATATGTTAATTTGCCTTTTTGTAATTGTGCTGGAATTAGCTTTCCAAGTCTGGGACACATATTATGACCTTAGTCAAGCTTATCTTAAACAAGTGTAAATACAAAAATAGCTTTGTGGTTTGAATTATTTGCAGTAACAAATGCTTTCTTATTGTTGCTAGAACAAATCACCATTAATGACTAAGAATAAAACAAACTTATTTTCTATAATTTTTGAGGTCAGAAGTCCAACACAGGTCATACTAAGCTAAAATCAAGGTGTTCACAGGGCTGCATTGGTTCTGAAGGGTTGTTATGGGGTTCAAGGGATTAAGGGGCTCATCAAAGGAAAAGGTATGACCATGGGGGCAGTAACACACAACAGAATTTATAGGGTAGTTTTTAGACTGGGCCTCATGAGGGTGAGGCCCCTTACAGTATGAGATGATCCAGAGGCTTGGGAGCCACTATCCTAAAGAGAGGGTGCCAAAAGGCAGCATTGGCCTGGAGTCCTATACCCACAAGGCTCTCACTTACTGACGGTCAGCAGATGCTAGGTGTACTTTCATGTAATATGCAAAGCAGTCAGGCTCTAGATATCTAAAATTCTGCTTGTTTAGGCTATTTTTAAAATAATCGATTGTGTAAAAATTTGAGTTTGGTGCTGGCAGGCTTTTGAGTTAACAGGTCTCAACCTGTAGTAAAGATATAAACAACTTAGGGGCCAATCCACAGAGGCCATCTTTAGCTCATTTATATAACAATGCTCTAGGGGAGAATCTGATTTCTTCACTTTTCCATGCACATTTGGGGCAGGCCAGAAGTGCCATGAGGTGAATGTTCTAGAAATCACCTTCAACCAATGAGAGCTAGAGGTTAGTGCCAAATACCCAGCTTTCTCACCTACCCAAATCTGACTCTTTCAGAGGTTTGAGCCCCATTTGCCAAGAGTGGTCACCACTGATCATTCACACACCCTTTACTGTTGTTTCTCCTTTCCCTATCCCACTTCTCCACATCCTCACCACACTTCCCATATTGCCTCCAAAATAAACTTCTTGCATGTAATTCCTTGTCTCGGGATTGCTTTGGGGAGATCAAAAGCAAACCAAGGTGAACTGCCTCTTGGGCCAGGAGCCTAATGACAATCGCAGTCCATTGAACCCCATCATCATCATCATCCTTACCAAATATCAAACAGATCCTGAAGTACCTTTTGTGCCCAAAGCGTGGAAACAGAGCTAAGAATCTAGGAATAATAAGTGACATTCTTGAGGGAAGAACAATAGTTTCTCCAAATGACAAATAAGCAAGTACATTCTATGTATTGTACCTTACAGTTGAAATTGATAAAATATTTCTGTGCTACTGGGTTTCCCAAACAACAGGTTTCCTAATACAATTCTATTGCTTTATGTTCCTAAAATCAAGCCTTTGCTTTCAGCTCCCGCTCCACAGGGATGAGGAATCTGTGGCCTTTTCATTTCAAGATCATTTTTTTAAGCACCAAAGGAGGCAGAAAAAGCTTCATCTTTCTCTGCTGCACCCCTTTTACAGAAAGGATTTGTGATGTAAAATTTGGATTCAGTCAATAGGCCCCACTCAAGGACCAGGAAGGCCCCAAGTTTCCTTAAAGCTGCAGGCTCCCCACCCCTGAATGATGACTCACGCTGTAGTTACTTCAACATAACTGGACTCAAAAAAGATGAAAGTGAATGACAGAGAAGTCTAATGCTTCTGTTACATTACATCAGAGACATATAGGTTTGTCTAATCACATTACTAATTTGTCTTCTATCAATGTGATTCTTGTTTGTAACAAACTCACTTGGGGACAAAATGCTTAAGTGAAGCTGAAATTATTTCCCACCTGACTTATGAAGTAGCATCAAGTGTAACCATTTAGAAAATAAATGATCCCAGCTCTGTGCAGGAGTAGGTATAAGGAAATGGCCCCTGTCTTCCTAGCTTTCACATTGTACAACCCTACAATTCATTTCTTCAACAATATTTTTGGAATGAGTGCTTTGTACAGAACTTTGCATTAGATAAGGGGTAGTGAAAAACTGCTTGTAACTTGTTTTCATGCAATTTTACAGGTCAATAGGAGAGAAAAGTACAAAAATGTTCTAACATGGAGTAGAAAATGTTCATAATCATAAGGGAATTAGAGTCAGAGCTGTGGCAATTCCTAGGAAAGGAGAGCACAGAGCACTTCCAACTCTCCTAGAGGGGAGAGTCTCCAGAAGGAAGCAGCATTTGTAAAGTCTGTTTTGTCTTGGAATGCTAACTATAAATTATTCTAAACTCTTGTTATTATGAGTAAATAAAATAGTGCTTAAATAACAGGTAATAAAAACTACACTCTAAGGTAGTATTCTATGCCCATGAAAATAGCCTCATCCTACCTTGCTGATTTACATCAGATGAACCTGTAGAGCAACGGTTCTCAACCTGTGGGTCGCAACCCACAGGAACTGTATTATTAAAGGGCCAAGGCATTAGGAAAGGTGAGAACCATAGAGCCTCCCACAGGGAGACATTCAAGATGAAAGTGAAAGTCTGTGAAATGGAAGCTTCCTTTGATCTAAGGCAGTAATTTTCAACCAGGGTCTATTTTTTTCCCTGCCCCAGGGGACATTTGGCAATGTTTGAAGGGGCTTTTAGTTCTCACAACTTAGGGTCAGACACTGTGCTGTGGGCCTCTAGTGCGTAGAGGCCAGGGATGCTACTAAATATCCCGCAGGCCACAGGGCGGTGCCTGCAACAGAGAATCATCTGACCCAAAGTCAGTAGTGCCAAGTCTGAAAAATGCTATGGGACAGAGAAATGCTATGCATGAAGAGGGGTGAGGTTTTTGAAAAAACGTGCTTATTAACAAAGATGTTACTCCTGTCAGGAGTAATTAATTAGAGCTCGCACAACTCAAAAGACAATATAGCCAGAAAAGACTTTCAATTACGAATTTCCTTTTGTGTAAGTGAGCTCTTTTATACTATATAAAGATCTTTTATTTATACCAGATAGCAAATAAGGGATCCAAAATATGATTATTTTCACTGGTAATGAACAGAGACATGAGTTTTGTTTGGTGTATGATTTAATTGCTTTTCAAAAAGTTGACATGGGTATAAATATTAGGAGGTTAAAGTATTGAATGTTCTCACTTCATTTCACCATATCTTCTGCTTCTGGGTTTATCCAAGACCAACAGGAGTCACACCAGAAATGAGCTCTGGTATTTTCTAGAAACAAGGTAATCCACTAGGAGCAGAGCTCTCAGTCCTGACTACACATTAGAGACACTTAGGAACATTTTAAAATTCAAATGCTCAGACCTCACCACAGACCATAAAATGAGAATCTTTGATGCAGAGCCCAGATACACATTGTTTCACATTGTACAACATTGTTGTTGTACAATGTGTTGTTAAAGTTTCCCAGGTGATTCCAAACAACAATGTGTTGTTAAAGTTTCCCAGGTGTACAACAATGTGTTGTTAAAGTTTCCCAGGTGATTCCAAAGTGCAGCCAAGCTTGTCATCAGCATCACCTGGAACTTGTTAGAAATGCAGCTTCTCAGGCCCAACCTCCACCCTGCAGAATCAGAATGTGCATTATAACAGGTTTTCCAGGAGGTTCACAAGCACATTAAAGCTTGAAGAGTATGGAAAAATGCTCCAAGGTTTTATTTTTTATTTTTATTTTTTGAAACAAAGTCTCACTCTGTTATCCTGGGTAGAGTACTGTAGTGTTATCATAGCTCACAGCAACCTCAAACTCTTGGGCTCAAGCAATCCTCTTGCCTCAGCCTCCCAAGTAGCTGGGACTACAGGCACCTGCCACAATGCCTGGCTAGTTTGTCTATTTTTAATAGAGAAGGGGGTCAGTCAGTCTCTCTCTCTCTCTCTCTTGCTCAGGCTAGTCTTGAACTCTTGAGCTCTAGCAATCCACCTACTTCAGTCTCCCAGAATGCTAGAATTACAGGTGTGAGCCACCACACCCAGCCCAAGATCTTAAATAAAATTATTTTTCATTCAGCAAGAAATATTAAGTTTATTAGTATGGCTGCTTATGTTTTTCACTAAATTTGACTTATTTTTCATTTGTGAAAGATTTCAATCATATAATTCTATTTTGCTGATTGTTTGGTTTCTCTTAAGAAGAGTAAGCTCTACCTTTAGTTCAGTAGTCTAAGATTAGCATGCTGTTGCTGGGAACCAAATGGGAACCAGATGAAACATGTTTTCCTGTAACTCTAAGAAGGTTCCCTTTTAGTACTGTGTTCACATACACAAGAAGAAAACAATCTGAAATGTCATGCAACAGACTCCATGCTAGAATAAGGAGCTTCACCTTAGTTAATAGGAAGGAACTGTGCATGCATGTGTTTTAGTAAAACAATCATTCTAAATAGCCATACAACTTTATTCTGGAAAGCACAAAATGCTTTAAAATACGGTAGTTTGGCAGTGATATCTCCACAGGGAATTTATAAGGTTTGCTGGATGTTATACAGCAAGTTCCTGGATGCCAGACCTCAAATGCTTGAATTCGGCATAGAATCATTAATGCTCTTTCACACTTCCTGTCTTTTAAGACAGATTGATTAAAAAAAAAAAAAAAAAAACTTACAAAAATCTTTGTCATAAAGCCAGCCTTCTTCATCCCAGCCAAGTACACTGTGGACATGTTTCATTATAGCACTCTTTTCTGGAATAACTCTATTGAATTCTCATCCTCTTAAAAATATATACCTTTTCTCTTCAAAAAAACGTAAATAAGAATATGAAAGAGAAACATAGCATGGTGACATAAGGTTATGTCACCATAAGGCCAAGAGTCCAGCTGGCTGAATCCAAGTCCAGGCTGGTGCTGTTTTTGCTGGGCAATTTGGAGCCACTCTGAGTCTTAGTTTCTTCATCTGCAGAAAGGGTCTGATAAAGCCCTTTCTCATGGGTTGGTATTAGGAGCAAACAAGATTATGCATGCGAAAAGTAACACCTTGCACACAGCCAATACTCATTAAATATTTTCTTTCTCTTTCTTCAACCTTTTTTTTTTTAAACTCTCAGGAAAATATCATCAGAATTTTTCTAAACAGCAGACGCTGTTATTCATCTTTCAATATGAAAAGCTTGTCACGGTGTCTGGTACATACTTGGTATTTGAGAAATGTCTGCTACATAAATTTCTGGTTTCTTGTCAGGGCCCACAGTTCAGGGGTCTGAAAGTGGAAAACCACCCAGAACTAAGTCATCAGAAACCATGCCATTTCTTATATGGGACACTTTAAATATGGATAGCTGGGACTGTTTAAAAATCTAGCCCATTGGCACCTAATTTCTACCCCAATGCACAAATCTGTGGGAAAAGGAATGGACCGCTCACTACTTGAAATCGTATCATTGAGCTCTTCATGTAAAATGTCATCTGACTCTTTAAATTATCTTATATATTAGTTTGATTAATTTAATTACTTGCTGTTTAGTGCATAGGAGACTCACAACACCACCATTAAAATCCAACATAGTAAATACAAGCATTAAAAGAACAGAAAGAAGTTGTGGCTAAGGCTTAATGGAAGTGGCAGAAATCTGGAGGAAAAGGAACCTCCTGAAGGGAGCTATAATTTGAGCTGAGGATGGAAGGGTGAATTGTAATTCAGCAGGAAGGCAAAAGTCAAAAATAATCACTGAACAGGAAGAATGGCACATGGAAAGGCATGAAGACATGAAAAGGTTTTGGGCCATTGAGGGAACAGAGAGTGGCTAATGCATAGGATATGTAATGCAAAGTGATAGAAAATGACACTGTAACAATCCATTAGGGTCTGATTATAAAAGACCTTGTAATTGGCTCTGCATTTTTATCCTGGAGGCAAGCAACACAGGGCAAAATTCTATCTTGGAGGCAGTAAATGGATAAGCAGAAAAGTAAATTCAGAAACCTTGAATACTGGATTTTATTTCTTAGAGAGTTCTGTCTCCTGAGAAATCCTTGAGGACATGGAAGCATTTACTACTAGCTTCTTACTAAAATCAATTGAAAGCTGTGTGTAGAGTCTAAGACTCTATAGAAAATCCCAGGGCCTAGCACACTGCGTGGCACATGGTATATGATCTTCTAGATTCCTTGTGAAATCTCAACACTTTCTCAAACATGATAGTAATGCCTGCAGTGAGTTTAAACAGAACATGTGACTCTTCACTCTTCACCAGGACTCTTCCATGCAAGTGGAAGCCCCTCCGTTAGATTTCACCATGACTAGCACATTTCTATCATCTGGTAGATGCTCAGTAAATATTTGATGAATGAATAGTGACAGCAAAGAAAACAAAGCCATTTGAGCAATACTTTTCAAACTGTGGGGTGAGATTGATGCAAGGGTCATGATGTCAGTTCAGTGGCTCGCCACCAGAATTTTTGGAAAAAAAAACAACTAAAAATTAGGACAAACAACAGAAAATATCAGAGTGCATCCTGCTTTGGAAAAATACTACTCTTTCATGGTTTTGTTTCCATTAGATAGATTAATGTGCATAAGAGTGTATCTGTCCTGGTTATAATGGAAAATACGTTTCCTACTTTGAGTCACAGCAAAAATGTTTGTGTATATGTGCATGTTGTGTGTTATGTATGCACCATTAAATTGCTTTCTCTTTTTTTCAGTTTTATTGAGATATAATTGACAATTAGAAATGATATATATTTAATATGTAAAACTTGATTTGATATGTATAATATCATATTAGATCATGAAATAATCACCACAAACTAATTAATACATCCATCACCTCACACACTGAGTGTTTTTCTTTCTTTCTCTCTCTTCTTCCCTCCCTCCCTCCCAGCCTGACCTGCCCATGTCAGGGAGATGGGGCATCTGGTTTAGAGCCCAGGACCCCTCCCTCCCTACCTCCCTTCCTTCTTTCCTTCCTTCTTCCTTCTTCGTTCTTTCATTCTCTTCCTTCCTTTCTCTTTCTTTCCTGAGAACATTTAATGTGCCCTCTTAGAAAATTTCAAGTATACAACACAGTATTGTCACATGGCTGACATTATTGGCTATATAGAATTTATTCACCTTGCATAACTGCATACCAACTTGACTGACCAGTGGACCAACATCTTCCCTCCCCCCTCTCCAGCTCCTGGAAACCATTCTACTATATGCTTCTCTGACTTTGATTATTTTATATTCCACATATAAGTGAGATCATATATTTCCCAGAAAAAAATATTTTGAAAGCCGGGTGGTGCCTGTGGCTCATTGGGTAGGATGCCGGCCCCATATACTGAAGGTAGCGGGTTTGAACCCACCCTGGTCAAACTGCAAACAAAAAATAGCCAGGTATTGTGGTGGGCAGCTGTAGTCCCAGCTACTCGGGAGGCTGAGGCAAGAGAATCACCTAAGCCCAGGAGTTGGAGGTTGCTGTGAGCTGTGTGACGCCACGGCACTCTACCGAAGGCGATAAAGTGAGACCCTGTCTCTTAAAAAAAAAAAAAAAAAGAAAAAAAGAAAGAAATAAAAAATATTTTGGAAGCCAGTGCTTTGGGGATGAAGCAGGCCAGGCATGCAAGTTCACTAAAGCATTTCAGGCTTAAACCTTCTCAGATACTCTCAGGAGGCAGTCACAGATCTGGTGGCAGGGGTCTTCATTTGATTTCTGTGATGACAGGAACAGGAGATGTATCTTGTACTAACTATTGAACCTCCCTTAAACTCACTAAGCCCCTCGCCTTTGTTTTACCTACCCACACTCACACCCCACTTGAGGACTATGACGCCTATGAGCCAGGGGTCTCATCAATCAGTGACGTATGTTTTCAGACTTGAACCTGTGTCATTCTCAGCTGCACACAACATCTGTCTTATTACAAAGCACACAGCTGAGGGGAAAGAAAGTGAAACAAACTCAGAAGTTAAGTCCATTTTCTGTGAAAATATATCCTCTTAGAACAGCGGTTTCTCAACCTGTGGGTCACGACCCACAGGACTGTATTAAAGGGCCACAGCATTAGGAAGGTTGAGAAACACTGTCTTAGAACAATATAAGATGTTCTCTTAGCCTCTGATTACAACTATTACATTGATAAGTTTGAAAAGGAAATGGGAGCTGACTCCTCCTTATGTGCCAAGTACTGTGTTACATACCTTCACACACACTTTCTTAACTAGGAACTCAGTCGGTCACCAATTATATCAGGGGTGGCGAACACGCGGCTAGAGCCGCATGCGGCTCCCGGCCAAAATGAATTTCGGCTCTTTGCCTTTTATCATTATTTTGTATACTGTGGCTCTTTGCCAAGTTTGGATTTTGTTATGCTGCTTCTGAGGAGGGA
>CAUYPK010135172.1:0-49766 GCA_963574355.1 Loris lydekkerianus
GGATTGATAGGATTACACCTACGGTGCATCTTACAAGGGTACATGTGAAACTTAGTAAATGTGGAATGTAAATGTCTTAGCAAAATAACTAAGAAAATGCCAGGAAGGCTATGTTAACCAGTGTGATGAAAATGTGTCAAACGGTCTATGAACCAAGTGTATGGTGCCCCATGATCATATTAAAGTACACAGCTATGATTTAATAAAAAAAAAAAATGCTAAACAGACTCTCCGAAGTGGTCCCTCTGGCAGAAGGCAAAGTTTTCAAGCTGTTAAAGACTGCAGGGGAAGAAAAATGTTTTGGAGGCAAAAGGTATTGCCAGTGGTGACCATGCTGATTGAATTATCCTTGTACAAGAGGTAAAGGAAGACACCATTTCCTCTTAATATCAGCCTGGACTCACCGAATAGGACCACAAAACAGAAATTTTAAACTTTTGCTTTATATTATTCTAATGTTTGACATCTACTTTCCAGCTTAACATAAATTTTATTTGGATCAATGAAAAATTATTCCTTCAGAGAGGAAAATCTCTGCTTAATTTGTTGGGACAATAGTTTAAGTTTTGTTTTGTTTTGTTTTTTCTTCATAGAGACTAGGATTTTTCTGAAGGACAACTCCTTCAATCGCTAAAACTTTAGTCAGAGAAATATCTTGACATCATTTAAAACAGAAATTCAGCCAATATAAACTTTTTAAATTTTCAACAAATTGTATGTGGAGGCACAATCTAAAACCCATCTCTGTGTCTAAAGTTTGCTAAGCAAAGTAGAGCCAGTAAGATGATATTGGTAGATTTGTGTAGAAACACAAATCAATCTGGCCATGGCAGGCAGGACAGAGTATGAATGTGGGTCATCATGATATGATCAGTAGTATTCTTTTCTAGTTCAGTGGGCAAAACCATGCAGTGGCTGAATGGTTTGACCAAACACCCAAGAAAGTTGGTACAAGTGCACACATGCATGTATGTGTTTATAACATTCTCCTGCTTTTACAGGGCCATGGCAATGTCTGGAAGCACTAATCACTGAAAGTTTAAATGTTCATTTATTTACGTTAGCTACCCCCAACTAAAAATAACCAAAAGCTTGACAGAATATTCTAAAAATTAGCAAACTGACATTATTATCTAGAATGACATTATTTGCAACATAGAAAAAAATTTTCACTTCTGCACAAAGGTATTTTTAATTTTTAATTATAAAAATAATATATTGACAAAAAAAAGTGATTTTGAAAGATAAAAGCCTAATCCTAATATATTTTCTACCTTCCCTTACTATTGGTTTATATGAATAAAAATTTATTTACTGAACTCTTAGGTTACTTATAATTTTGTGTTATGATTTTGTTGTTTATCAATAATTTTTTAAGATCCAAAGTATTTATTTTTAAAGAATTTTCATGGCTGAAATTAGTCAAATGGATAATACATCCTTTTAAAAAGTGTTTTATCTCAATTTTAATCGGTATTAACCTGAAAAAAAGGATTTTATGATTAAGTTTGTTAATTTGTGATAATGGTCACATAGACTTGAAGAATAGGTGTTGATATTTTCCAACCCTGTTTGATTGCAGGCTCTTTTGAAACAGAGCATTTCAAAGGATTTGTGTTTCACATAATTTGTGAATACAAAATGCTCTATTTAAATCAATTTCTTTATCAAGAAACTGAGGCCCAGAGAGAGTAATTAAGACTCAATATTTATAGCTAATTTGGGATAGAATTCAGACCAGAACTTAAAAATGCATTTCCAGAAATAGAACTTCTACCAAAATCTCTTTTATTCTATAGTAAATAGAATATTTACTATTTTGGTTAACATAGTCTCCCTCTGCTACTAAAATTCTCAGCTATTGACAATTTCATGAACATATCCTACATGATAACATCCTTCTGTTGAAGACAATAGCACAAATGGAAGCCCCCTTTGACCTCAGAGAAAAATAAAGTTCAGCAGATGGAGTAACAAACCTTGGGAAATATATTGACTGAATGAGGCCTGGAGACTCAGAGCCTTGGATAAGATAGTAGCAAAATCAATGCCTGAATAAATATAGATGCATACAAATTGTTAATAAGTTTTATACCTTGGGAAAATAAACAAAAACATGCTATTGAGACAAAATAAGACTATTAAAAATTCCTGCAATAGATCATAACTCACAAGGAAAAGAATGGTTATAGCGAAAGAAAAGTTTTATCTTAGTTCTATAGTGCTTTAATTTTGATTCTGAAACTGTATACCAAATACCTGATATGCTTACCGGAAGTGGTGGATGAAATTCCACTATATTATAAAAGAATGCATTCTCACATATAGTACTTCATTAACTATTCTACCAGCTCACATACTATCTAAGAGGCATTCTATTAGTAATGTCTTAGCTCAAAGCACTGCTTCCTAAATGATATGAGTTAAGGGTTATTTCTGCTTATTAAAAAAAAATTCCTCCCTCACCATCAAAAATGGCAGACAATATTCCCAGGGTAAGTCTGTATTTCTTTTAGCTTAAGACTTGATGCATATGTAACACTAATATGATCTCATTGATTTGTATATGCAAATTAGTTAACAAGAACTCAAAGTTTTCTCCTCCTTGCTCCTGTCTGCCCAGACTAGAACATTCCTCTCTTTCAAAATCTCTGAGTGTTTTTGGGAATCCCTAAAAGGCTGAACTTTATCTGGCATGTACCAAAGCACCAATTATTTACAGTTGGTTTCTGGTCTAATTGCTGGCATGATGTCATGTAGTACAGGTTGTTAAATACAGGGTGTCCATAAAGTTCACGTGCAATTTAAAACAGTTGTCTATCTTGCATTGATCCTCTTGTATGTGCTGACGAACTAGGTTATGTGCTATGAACAGCTACTGGCCCCTGTTCCTACTTCTACCCACTTTGCACAGGGACCTTCCTGTCTCTCTAAAAACCACTATCAAATTTCGTTCTTGTCATTGCCAGAGTAAGTCACTTTGAAAAAGTCTGCCTTCTGTGCTCCCAAAGCTACTACCAATCTTTTATCCATCATGAAGACCTTACAAAGAAAAGGGGAATGACTCTTGCCCTAACTCTGTCACTAACTTTGTCACCTATAACCTGAAGCACACTTGCTTCTGCCCAGAGCTTCATGAAGTCCCTCTCGAAGGGAGTCACAAGTCTTTAAACATTTTACCAGATAGACCTAAATCCAGCCCTCAAGAGCTAAGTAATTCTTAACTGCTTCATCACTTCTGCCAGAGTACTCACTCCTCTCCACATTTTGTGAACTCTGCCCTCAACCAAATTCTTTCAACTAGTCACAAAAGGAAAATTCTCATAAATATCAGTGAATGACACCTGATACTGGTGGTGGCTTGGGAGTGAGTGTTGTACCAGTTGCAATCTAGATCCCAAGTTGAATCAGATAAATACTCCTTCACACTTATTGAAAAGTATCAGCCCTTGGAGGGATAAATGTGCACATTAGTGTATATAAAAAGACTTGTATAAGTGACAAGGGAGAGTGTGGAGGGGTGGGAAACTGGGATGAAGCCATCTGGAGCACTTACATTGAAATAGCCATATCTTGAGTATTTACTGAAAGCATTGCCTGTTAGCAACATAGATTCTTCTGTAATATTTTTACTGAGAAATATCTTCCTTTTTAACTCCACATAGAGAAAAGGCACCAGTACCTTTCATTTTTGTTTCAAATGACAAGAATTTAAGTTATGAGCTTGGGCCTTCAGATTTAGAGCTGCAATAAAAATATGACCTTTGACATTTCTAGTTTCAAAAGACAGATTTTGTGAAAGAAATGGGAAACAAGGATAGGAGATGAGCCATGTTCAGTTGAAAACATCAATGATGTTGGTCAAATTCTATTTGAAAAAAATATCTTTTAACAATTAGATATGATGAGGTCTTTCAAATAACTTATAAAGTTTCAATCAGTAGAGCAGGAATATTTCCAAGATTAAAAAATTGTGGTAATTTAAAGATGATTTCACATATTAAATTCAGTTATCAGTGAATTGTGACATCTCACATGACCTTTACTCTGGTTTTTGTGTGTGACCATGCTAAAAGAAATACTCAGAAAATTAAAACATGGCC
This sequence comes from Loris lydekkerianus, assembly GCA_963574355.1. Classification (NCBI taxonomy): domain Eukaryota; kingdom Metazoa; phylum Chordata; class Mammalia; order Primates; family Lorisidae; genus Loris; species Loris lydekkerianus. Next base: position 4,104 of record CAUYPK010135172.1, read on the forward strand.
CATATTCTTTGTTGGGAATTTTCTTCAACATAAACTTATATTAGATCATAGTTCCAAAGTGTATTGTTTTATGAGCAGCAGTAATGGTCAATTTCTCTAATTTGATTTAAAGACACTAATTCCAATAGTTGCTTATTTAATTATACAGTAACAAAGGCATGCTTCCTCAAAACCTCTGATCTATTTTGGTTTGAAGATGGACAAGTTGTATACCTTTCTTCCACAAGCTTATTCATCAACTGCATATTTGAACCTTTAGAGTGAGGCAGCTTTTATTATTTTATAGATTTAAAAAAAAGCATTATAGAAGATAAAGTATTCAGGGTCACAGACTAGGATTAGAACCTAAATAGTCCAAATGCTGGTTATGGTTTTCCCACTGCTCCATCTCTGAGAAGACCAGGATGACCTAGGTAGGGTGTAGTAGTGATTTTGGTTACTTCAGCACTAAAAGGATCAAGAAAAAAGCCATAATGTAAGCATCATGGCAAGTTCTTGATTTTAAAATAAGGATTTCACAAGGGATAGTGAATAGATTTATGTTCAGATATCAACTTATTTCTGCCTAGTGGCTTCCTGAGACACTTGTCTGAGAAGGGTTCTGGAACTGTGAGCAAGATCATTACAGTGATCAGTTAGAGATATTTACCATGATCTACAGGAAAAGGAAGGTGCTACTAAGTGCTAAATATTTCTAGTGCCTAGATTATATTCTTACTTGAAGTGGCAGAAGTTCACCGAAATCTGGTGCCTTTCTTCCTAAGCACACAGTTATTCTGTATTTCCCAGGATTCCTTGTGGTTAGGTGTGACAACATGACCCTCTTCTAATCAAAAAAGTGTGTATAATAGTGATGTGAACAATGGCTGGGCCAAGGCTTTTAAGAAGGTGGCTATATTTTCCCCGCATTCTCATTTTCCTTTTATAGGCTGAGGATAGATAATAACAAGGTATTAGAGAGAGAATGGATGTTCAATGATTCATGGGTATAAAAGTATAGAAGGGGATTGTGAACACATGTATGGCAGGAAGACAGGTTGGCATGTAGGCCTGTCGGGGAGGTGGGGCTCATCATGTAAGACTATTTTTGCCATACTATCATGTACTGGCTAGGGAACTATGGAAGAGTTCTAAAGAAAGGAACCAAATTGTATTCAGAAAAAGCAGTCCTGCAACATTACAGTAGAGAGAGTGGACTGTTTTGACCATCAGGTATCCCGGTCTTTAGGCTGATGAGAGGGATTGCCTATTCTGTGTGATGAAACTAAAGGGGCCCAGGTCTCTCTTCTTCCTATCCTGAGCCAACACAGATCTCCAGTTGGCCAGTAAGGACACTCTTTTCCAATAATTTCAATTTTGAATGTAAAAGCAAGAAGGTAAGGAACAGTTATCATTAACTCACCACAGTGGCAATGCACACAAGGTTGGATTTGGTGTATGCACATAGAGGTAGTTCTTTTACCCAGTTATTGTATGCAGTTTTACCCAGCTGATTTGCCCCTCATAATCTTCCAGTTTCCTAATTATTTTTTCCAAAACTCTCTTTTACTTAAGATAGCCATAATGAGTTAAATGAATTATACCCAACTAGATAGTCTATAATAGTTGCACTGTATAGATTAATGAGTAAACTCAGGTTCAATACAAGTAAAATTAATTACAGTAGAAATCAGACTAAAACTCACATCTTCTAATGTCTAGACTAAGATGCTGTGTTTTTGTTTGTCTAGACTAAGGTGCTATGTTTTTGTTTGTGCTTTTAATTTTTAATTATGGTAAAATGCACAGAAGATAAAATTTACTATCTTAACCATTCCTAAGTATACAGTTCAATAGCATTAAATATTAATATATTCACAATGTTGTGGAACAGATCTCTAAAACTCTTTTCATCTTAGGCTAAAAACTCTTCATCATATCATTCTGGAATGGTAGCTATTATAGTTCTATATCTCCCCAACATTCATTCTCCCCTTCTTTTTCATGGTGAAAGGACCCCTCTGACTCCTGCAATTTTAGATGAGTATGTGAACACCCCAAACTGGCCCATTTTCTGAATATTCTTTGTAGCTCAGGATGTGATATGAGAAGATATGAACTTGTACAGCCTTTCAATTGCACCCCTGAAAAAGAAGAGAAACTCTTCTTTTCCCTGTTTTCCACTAATAGAAAAGTGAATTATGAGCAGGAAATTCTCAGATATGAAGGTAGAACTAGAGGGGTTAACACTCTAAGAACTTCGTGGAGCAGAGTCGCTGTGATCGCTCAAACTGTTGCAGCTAAAAACCCTAAATCCCTTTGCCATTTAAGCCACTGTGATTTGGGGTATTTCTGGTGAACTAATTGGACCTAATTAACTGTACTGAAACTTATTTCCCTTACTCTTCTCAAACATTACAAGAAAAATGTAAGAAATGTAGTGCTATGTTTCTGAAATGTTGGATGAACAGAGACTCACACTTGATATCTTTGAACCCCAAATCTATGGAGAATGACATTTACTTTCTCCTGTCAGCAGGCTCAGGTTGATGGAGACAACAAGCACATAATGTTAGTGAATGGGGAAAGTTGAGAGGAAATCTATGTTGTTGTTGTTGTTGTTGTTGTTGTTGTTTGGCAATGTGTTTGAAGTGAGACCTTTGCACTAACACAGCTTACCAGATAAAATAACCATCTCTTACTCAGATTTATTTCTGGAAGATAAGTGTGTGCAGGTGGAGTGAGGAATGAGAGGCTAGAATAATGCACAAATAGTTTAACATTTTCTTACACGTGTGAAAACTGGGAATATTGACTAAGGAGCTGGTGGTTCCACCAGGTGGTAAAATGCTGTATAAAGAATTCAGGAGAGAAGGTTCAAGTTTTGTATTTAGCAAACTGTGGAGAGCACCATAAATGTTATTCCTTCTAATTTACAAAAGCTTATAATTCTTTTTTGTTTGTTTGTTTGTTTGTTTGAGACAGAGTCTCACTATGTTGCCCTTGGTAGAGTGCTATGGTGTTACAGCTCACAGCAACCTCCAACTCTTGGGCTTAAGTGATTCTCTTGCCTCAGCCTCCCAAGTAGCTGGGACTATAGGCACCTGCCACAACACCCAGCTATTTTTTGTTTGTAATTGTCATTGTTGTTTGGCAGGCCCGACCTTGGGCTCGAACCCACAACATTTGATGTGTGTGGCTGGTGCCTTAGCCGCGGAGCTACAGGTGCTGAGCCAAAAAGTCTATAATTCTTATCAAACATTCACTTTATATAAAGATGAATCATAATGTTGAACACTTTTCTTCTAGAGACTTCTTGGATAGATAAATTGTGTCATATTACAAAGAATGACAACATAACTATACAATATTTCCCTGAGAATGGTCACTTAAGGTATTCAACATATATGCTCAGTACCTTAAAATCATTTCCAAAGAAACCACATAGATTGTGGTACAAATTCTGCCTCAATAACAAAATAGTATATGATTTGGAAAAAGCTATCTAACTTTTCTGAGCCTCAGTTCCTTCATCTGAAATTCGAGATAATAATGTTTTTACTAAAGGGAATATAATTGTGTAAAATGCTTAAAATATTAACAAGTAGTCAGTAAATGGTGCATGCTACTATTTATTATTAACATAATTATTGTTTTTATGATAATTTCATAATAATAAAGTTTGATAGTTGTGAGTACTCCCTCTGTTGTTTCTTCTTGAATGTTCTGGACCCCAGTGATTTCCTATCATTTTTAAATGTGAATTTTAAAATGAAGAAATTTCAATTTAAAAAACTTTATGGGAAAATTACACCTGAATTATAATCAGGATGATATTTTCTTAAAATAGGAGAAAGAGAGAAAAAGAGAGATAAATTCTAACTCATAGTAAAAACACACACAAAAAAAATAATAAAAAAAAATCAGAATAATAAAAAGCTAGTATTTTAGTACCTCAATAAAGATTAGGTATTACTAGTGTGAAATATTATTGAAAAGCATTGAATCAACACAGGTAGAACAAAAGCCTTTGGAAATATAAGGAATAATACAAAAAACACTGTTTTAACAAATTACTTAGCCCACTCAATTTTAAACAGATAAAATATGTAAGAAGCATATAAGAAGACACTATATGGTATATAGTGTCTAAGTTACGAAACTTCCATAATTGAATAAAGTTAGTGTGTTATACACACACACATATGTATATTTATATATATATATAAATCTTTACACCTTCCAGAAATGTAAAATTTGTTTAAAGCAACTATAGGACATGTACAAATTTATTTGTCAAAAAGAATCTTCACTACTTTAATAAGGCTAAATTTATATAGGCAATAAATTTCAATGCAAATAAAATAGAGATCAGTACTTTGAACTAAAATTTAAATGCCCAACTATTCCAAAAAGTTTAAATAATTCAAAAGTTCAATTTTGTGCCAAAAATTACAATTACAAAAATATTTAGAAAATAGTGATGACAGCACTATGTGCATTGTGGCCAAAGATATACTCAGAGGAAAATTCATATTCTTTTACTTTTGAATATGAAAGAGTTTAGAAAAACAAAGATGTTTAACCCTGAGAGAGAAGGGGATTTGGTGAAATTCTAAATAACTTTAGTAAGATAACAACGTCCACTTTAACTAGGTAAAAGAGATACTGCATCAGTCATCTTAGATTAAGATATGTTGAGGTAATAAGTAACAAAGTATAGTAGTTTAAAATACTAAATGTTTATTTTGAGATAACACATATGCTCACCACGAGTTGGCTGCAGCTATGTGCTTTCACTCCCATCTCCAGGATGATAGAGTAGACCTTGGGGGAGATGGCTCATGGAATAGGGAAAAGAAAGTGTGTCAAGACTATACAATGCTTCCTAAAAGGTTGGTCCTAAGCCCTGTTGTCAATATGGACTCTAAAACAGGATTGCACTGTTATCCCTAGGGCAACTTGTTACCTATGCTCAGTAGAGGCACATTTCTGCTCGCATATCATGGTTAAAACCAACTTCAGTCAAAGGGCAGCAAATAATTTGAACAATAATATAGATTTAGCACACCTTGAGGAATACATCCTCCTCAGGAACTGAGCAGCTCTCTCTTTCACCTGCTTCTTGGTCACAGAAACACGGGAGGCTGACTTCTGTCTTCCTGGAGTGTCAGTTAAGGTGGGTAGAAAAACCTTTGCATGATAATACAATCTACTACCAGACTTTGGATTTATTTTTGTTGAAATCTTTCATGGAAAAACCAGTTCTACTGACTTGAGGCCATATTGGATTCTTTTAAGAAAATGTTTTTCAGTTTCTAGGGTTTTTTTTTTTTTTTTTTTAAGAAGCTCACAACTTGCCTTAGACAGAAGCTATTTTGCTTAACCAGCTTATTTGGTAGGCCTGAATAGTTATATTCGACTGGGGTTATTAGCTACCAACTGGCTCAACAGGTTCTAGAAATATATTCCACATTTCTGTACCTGTCTACCAAGTTGTAGAAAAATGAAATTTATCAAGATATGATAGCTCTTCTTGTCTTGTCTTGCTGTAATGGATTTGGAATATTCTACCTGTAGTGAAGAAGGGCTTGCCATTGAAGTACTATAGACTTTTTAAGAAAAATTAGTTTCATCTCAAATCTTATCCCTCAAAATTAGAAAATATGAATGATGGTTTTATAATTTTCTAAAAAGCATTTTTTCACATTATTGTGCTTTCTTGAATGTCATTGTGAGTGGCTTCATAGTTTTTGTGTTTTCAATTTGGTTCAAAATTTGCATTTTATTTGCAAAATAGAAATGCATTTATTCTATTTTCTGATTATAAAAGTAGCACATACTCATTAGGAAAAACAAATGATATGAAATTAACAAACGCTGGCCTGGTCCCTTCACCTGCTGGGAAGTGAAAATTTCCATTTGGATGGCTCACAGATGAAGCAGAGGCATCTGGATCCTCCAATTCCTAAATGGGCTCCATGTGTATTGCAGATGATCTCCAGACCACGGATGCTTATCTAACCGAGTCCAGTTCACCACCAGCTAATCAGCAGCACTCAGAAACTTTGCTTTCTTAATATAGGGCAGAGAGGATCATGTGAGCCCAGGTGTTCGATGTTGCACTGTGCTGTGATCACACCACTGTACTCTAGTCTGGGTGGCAGAATAAGATCCTGTTTCTGAAAGAAAAAAAAAGTAAAAGGTAAGGAACACAAAGTAATCTACAGATTCAATGTGATTCCGATCAAAACACCATAATTAGAAAAATTAATCCCAAATTTCACATAGAACCATAAAACGGCCTAAATAGCCAAAACAATACTAAGCAAAAAGAACAAGCTGGAGGCATCACATTACTAGACTTCAAATAGTACTATGGATATTACAAGGCCATGGTGATCAAAACAGCAGGGTACTGGTGTGAAAGTGGACACAGAGATCAATAGAACACAAGATAGAACCCAGAAATAAAACCACATGCCTACAACCAACTTTGACAAAACAGATAAAACATGCACTAGGAAAAAGATACACTATTCAATAAATGGTGCCAGGAAAGTTAGAGAGCCACATGCAGAATGAAACTGGATCCCTATCTCTCACTGTATAAAAAAACTAACTCATGTTAGACTATACATAAGACCTGAAACAATAAACATTCTCTCAGAAAACCAGGAGAAACTCCTCTGGATATTGGCCTATGCAAAGAACTTATGACTAAGACCCTGAAAGCAAATGCAACAAAAACATAAAAAATAAATAAATGCAACTTAATTAAACTAAAAGACTTTTGCACAGCAAAAGAAAAAAACAACAGAGTAAACAGGTAACTTAATGGAGGTAAGATAACATTTCATTGTGGTTTTAATCTGCATTTCCCTGATCAATGATGTTGAGTATTTTTTCACCAGCTTATTGGCCATTTGTCTTTCTTCTTTTGAGAAGCTTCTGTTCATGTCTTTTGCCTAATTTTTAATAGGGTTACTTTTTTTTCTTCCTAATTTGCTTGAGTTCTTCGTAAATTCTAGATATTAGCTCTTTATTGGATGTGTAGGTTGAAAATATTTTCTCCCATTTTGTAGGCTGTCCATTTGCTTTGTTGATTATTTCCTTAGCTTTGCATAAGCCTTTTAGTTTAAGTAAATCCCATTTATTAATTTTTATTGTTGCCAGGATTGCCATTGGGGTCTTATTCATAAATTCTTTGCTTAAGCCAGTATCTATAAGAATTTTTCCTTCATTTTCCTCTAGAATTCTAGTGGCTTTATGCCTTAGAATTAAGTCTGATATCTAATTTTTTGTGAGTGGTGAGAGGTAAGGGTCCTTTTAATTGGGGACTATTCTCCTAAGGAATGTGTCTCAAGAATGAAGATAAAACAAACACCACATGTACTCTCTATTAAATTGGAACAAACCAATGAGCCACATATGCACAGAGGGAAGCAAAAAACTCAGTGGAAATTCATCACGGGGACAGAAGAACAGGGAAGGACAAAACCTGCCTAATGAGTATCGTGAACTGTGTCTGTGATGAGCACATCTATAGCTGGGACTCAAGCATTAAAAAATGACCCATGTGACCTAAAACATTTGTATTCTTTAATATTTTGATATTAAAAAAATAGACAACCTATAAAATGGGAGAAAATATCTTCAAACTATACACCTAACAAAGGACTGATATCCAGAATCTACAAACAACTCAAATTACTCACCAAGGTAAAAACAAAAACAAAAACTCCATTTAAAAATATGTTTACATTTAATATTTATATTAACATAATAACTTTATAGTTTAAAAACAGGGCCAGAGCATGTCAGGTATCTATTGCTGTATAAAACAATTACCCCAAAATTCAGGAGCTTAAAAAAGTAAACATTTATTATCTTACACTTTCTGTAGATCAGAATGCAGCAGAGGCTTAGCTGGGTAATTCTGGCCCAGGGCCTCTGGAAAGGATGCAGTCAAGATGTTGGCTAGGAATACTGTCATCTGAAGGCTTGCCCAGGGCTGAAGGACCTATTTCTAAGATGGCTCACTCACATCACTATTGGCTATTGGCTAGAGGCCTCAGTTTCTTGGTAGTTGTCATCAGGATGCTTTATTTTCTCACTTCATGGAGCTTTCCATCAGACTGCTTCAACATGGCAGCTGACTGCCCCCAAGTCAGAGAAAGAGGGAGAGAATATGAAGTTGTAGGGCTTTTTATGTTCTGGTCTCCTAGTCACACAATGTCATTTCTACTTTATTCTACTAGAACCAAGTCACTAAATCTGGTGCACACTCACAAGAAAAGAAGCCAAGTTCTAATCTTAAAGGGGGGAATTTAATAATTTAATAATTTGCCATTTTAAAGATATAGAGCAAGTCCAATTGTAGGTACAATTTTTTTTCCTACAAAGTATTAGCTATGAAAGCTTATTTTTTCTTTAGTTTAGGAAGACTTTTGTTCCAATAATATCTTTGGTATGCTTCTGTTCTATATGCTTTAGCTTTCTTCATTAATTCTAATTATTCTACAATATATATTTCAGTTTTCTGTTCTCTATATTAGCATCTTTTGTAATTTCTACATCTGTTCTTTGCCACAATCAGGTGAAGAATCCCAGGTTTGTGTTTTACATGAATTCTACTCTTTTTGACCTCCAGTATAATTTTAATTTGTCTGCAATACTTTCACATTTCATCTACATCTGTTTTTATCTCATATTGTTGTCTTTTCATGTCAACTTGTTGACTTTCTTCCTGGATTAATCTCACTATACACATTTCAGCTCTTCTGTATCAAAAGAGTTTTTCCTTATATTGATTGGAAATGCCAAAGAGCTTAATAAATTTTTTTCTGAACTAGAAGTTGGTAATTCTCATAGTTACAACATCATCATCCAAACCTTCCAGATTGTGTTATTTTCTACAGGCTTTCTTTTCACATTCTTTATAAACTTGGTGTATGTCAGCAAACAAGATGTATGGGTTCCCCTGGTTATGTCCACTTGCAAACAGATGATAGTTTCTTATTTATCATAACAACTAAAGGGAAGGTTGATGAGTTTGCTCCAAGTTCAAACAGCTACCTCCTAGAAGGCACTTACCTATTATAGCTCTGCTTTAGTGGGAGGGCATCCACCTTCTGCTGCTACTGTCTGGATCATGTCTTCATGATCATGTGAACAAGAAGAACACCTGGAAGGCAAAGCGTTTTGGTGCACATTTCCCAGCATTCTGCCTGTCTCTGCCCATGACTTACAGATTTTGCTTATGAGGCTACTAGAATGGGAGGTACCACCAATATCCCATTTGTTTCATCAGTTTTATTCTGGGCATATCTCTTTAGGTAAAGCACTACAGTGAAGGGATGTTGAAAAGAAAGAGTAGCATCTTTAAGAAGCAAAAGAGTGGTGCAAAGAACAGCTTCTAATTTTCTGTTTAGTCAAGATCTTAGATTCTGAGTCAGGGACAGACAGTGGGAGTGCATACAGTATCTTTTCATTTTCTCAGATGGCTTCTGTTTTATAGGGGATGCAGGATGAGCATTTCATAAGGTAAAATTTAAATAGTTTCAGTTTTTGCCTTATATTTAGTACTTAGCCCTTTCAGATTCTGCCATTAAATGATTCATAAATCAAAATTTTATAATTTCTGTGAGTTTCAATTGTTTCCTGGTCATTACAGTTGTTTTAGTTGAAAATTAGATGAAGTTTTATTGTGGCAGCCAGCCGGGATGGCATTTTAACCTGGAAATCTCCCAGGGCATTATCTATACCAGTAATAAAGGAAATACTTTAAGTGTTCAACAATAGAGAATAAACAAACTCAATTGTGGCATATCTTTGTGGAAAGACACTTTGTAGGTATTAGAAATCATATTGTTGAAGCATTTTAATGGCATAGGGAAATGCCCACAATTTATCACGTGATAAAAAATTACTAAATTGTATGTACAATTTGGTTCCAGTTTCATAAAGCAACAACAAAAAGAAAACAAAAAAGTCCAGAAAGACATATAATACAATATTAACAGAGGGTGTCTAGTGGTCACTTCTATGTTTTATTTTCAACGTTTTGTTCATTTCTTTAAATTTTTTAAAATTTAGTTTTATTTTCTTTACTTATAAATTTGTTAAAATATGTATTACCTATTAAAATATGGAAAACAGGTATATTTGTAAATTCTCAGTTTATAACTACAGTTAATTTTTTCACAAAGGTCATATTTTCTGTAAGTATTATTATTATATGCAATGGTTTGAGAGTAGAAAGGGAAATGTATTAGCAGGTACAGAGAGAAATTTCTACAACCAACTAAGAGTAAAGGTAAGTGAGAACCACAGTGCTGTGAATGGAACACTAGCTAGACATGGATTTATTGTCTTTCATAGTAATTGGCATGTAAATATTTTAATGGGTACCCACACATGTGTGTGTCTTCTAAGATTGATTTGAGGGTATCCAATGGCCATTTTAATAGGATACCAGTATCTTTTTTTTTTTTTTTTTCTTGCAGTTTTTGGCTGAGGCTGGGTTTGAACCTGCCACCTCCAGCATATGGGGCCGGCGCCCTACCCCTTTGAGCCACAGTAGCCGCCAGATACCAGTATATATATAGTTTGTAGAGATACAAGTATACCAGTATATATATAGTTTATAGAGACAGTCTCATTGTACCGCCCTTGGGTAGAGTGCCATGACATCACATGGCTCACAGCAACCTCTAACTCTTGGGCTTACGGATTCTCCTGCCTCAGCCTCCCGAGCAGCTGGGACTACAGGCACCCACTGCTTGAATCGGCCACCCTCGGCATATGGGGCCGGCGCCTTACTCACTGAGCCACAGGCGCCGCCCCGGATATCAGTATCTTGTAAGAAGACAATATTTGGCCACCGTGAGAAAGACTAATCTATAGCTCAGTGGTTCTCAAAGTGTTGTCCCTGGACCAGCAACAGCAGCATTACTTGGGCTTGTACTATACAACTGCAGATCCTCACGCCTTACCCCAGGCCTACAGAATCAGAGACTTTGATTTAACAAGCCCTCCAGATGGCTCTAACACATGTGAATTTTAGAGCTAGTGCCACGGTCATGGTCTATGTTATCAAAAGAACAGAAGCCTTTTACAGGTATGATTATGAAGAAACCAAAACATTCTGAGAGGCAGAAGCCTCTGATGCTCAGCTAGATAAGGATTCAGAAGATATGATCTATTGACAGTGCCACATTGAACAATAGGAAGTGAGAACTCGATCTTATTTCCTCTGTAGTTCTAGTAAGTCACATGTATTTATGGTAGTAAAGTAAGGAATAAAAAAAATGCATCGCCTACCATAGAAAGGGTTAGCAGAAGCTCAATAGCCAGTTGCCCTGTGCTTTGGTGGAAATGATTTGCCAGCCCTCCAGAAGAAGGGTGCTGATGTTCATGAGCCACATCTGAGTCATTTGTTGAACCACAGTACTTAGTGATGAGGATTTTGGGGGTAAAGATCGAAGGTTCTAGAACTCAGAGACCCTGAAACAGGCTGGTTCCTTCTTGTCTTCCGTTCTTGACATGGTAGAGGGGCCCTGGGCCACCTTGCATTTGGCAGGAAGCATCTTTGTGGGGAAGCTTGAGCTAGAAAGGTTAAATACATCTGCTACAGACTTTAGGAAGAAAAATCTCTCTTCCTCTACTTCTTTACTTGTGGTGTGCTTTGCACACTAGTGGCCTAGTAATGATGAATGTGACTGAGATGTGGATGTACATTCAGCTGAAAGGGGCCAAGAAGGGCACTGGCTTTAGGCTGACCGGTGGCCTGGGTTTAGCAAAAATAACTCAAAATACAATACCCTCAGTGCTCAGTTAAATTTGAATTTTAAATAAACAGCAAGTCAATTTTTTAGTATAAATATTCTCCGTGCAGTATTTAGGACTTAACTATACAGTGTAAGTTTTTCATAAATAAAATATGTAAAATATGTTATATATAATATTTAGTATGTTATTTGTCATAATTAAAATTTCATTATAATTATGTCTACACATCTTATCTCATTAGATTGGATATTTTTTATTGATGTGGATTATACTCTATACCTCTAGCATACAATATTTGAGCCATAGAAACTGTTGTTCATCCAAAATTCATACTAATGAGTTATCCTATATTTTATCTGGAAGACCTACTAAGTAGACTTAGCTCACAGGTGTTGTGTATTTTATCTGGAAGACCTACTAAGTAAACTTAGTTACTAGGAGACCTCATTAGAATTGGGGCAAAAGCCATACAAAGCAATAACAGGTTTTCCCTGAATGTTCATCCTTTTCCGAGACCCAGCCTGGTTATAGGTGAATGGCTACAGATTTCAGTGTTCAGTATTCCTGCATTCCAGCTATCCTAACACTATCTTAATATGACTCAGAAATACCAGCGGTACACCTGACCAGCTATCCGTCAGCAATTTCCAACTTTGTCAAGGATATTTAAAAGAAGTGAGGGTGAGGATAGAGCTAGTTTTTTTTTGCATGACCCATGATTAATTTCACTTGAGAAATGTATTTGCTGCTTCACTAATTGCAGAAAATATAATCATGGCTCCTCTCCATACAATTTTCAAATAGAAGTAATAGCATGTTGGGGAATGGGTCCTGCTCTCGGACCTGCAGTCAAATTCAGCCAGGAAGTTGGTGAAGCAATTGTTACTCTATACTTTGTTTTCACATTTCTATCTCTATAACAGTTTATGCAAAAAGAAGGAAAAAAAAGGCAGGGGTTTCGATAAAAGAAAATGCCATTTTATTAAAAAAAATCATGTCCAAAGCACATCAAGAAGGTTAAAAGCATTTATTTCATGTTCCCCAACTTGGCCTATTTGTCAGTCTGGAAGCATGGTTCTTGCAGAGGCTTTGCGTACGGCTGATTTTCAGCTGGGGACGTTGTGTATGAGCTATTGCTCCTCTCCCAGGTGAGAACAGGTGTACACCACTTTAAATTTCCCGTGGATCTGATTGCATCATTTGTTATATTATCCAACATAATGACATGAAATACGTAAATAATAAAATGCCAGTTGCTTGCTGAAAATTTAAAGTGGTAGATCCTTTTTCTCCTGTTGGAGAAGCTCCTATCAGTTGATGGAGCTTTCACCACTGAAAAATGACAAGCTGAAGGGAGGCACTGGGGGAAAACTGTACTCCTCTGCTGGTAAAGTGAATGCGAAAGGAACAGCAGGGCATTGCCCAATTCCACGCTGCACGGTTGCCGTATCTTCCTGCAGTTACCACATGCTCCACAGAACAGTTAACTTTAAAGCCTGCATTTAAATCCTGAGACTGTGGGAGGAAGTGCTAGCAAAGGTCAAATGCTCTGCTATAAAGAAAGAGTAAAAGAACCTGCAACATTTTCCCTGTGTGTGTGTTTGTTTAAATAGATGTGGTTACTTTTGATTGTCTTTTAATCCCTGTGTCTGTTTGATAGATACGTGCTTATTTGGGTAGAATCTATAGTTCAGGGGGTAGATGCAAATGTATAATATATTGGTTAAAGTATTTCCCACAGATTTGGGAACTCAAGGCACAGCTCATCCAAGCTGATTCCACAAACCCTTTTTCTTGCTACCCAAAATTCTTTGAAAGCCCGGAAATTCTCCCTAAACTTGAGTAACATTATCAGCAAATTTCTGTCTGCAACATAAACAAAATAAACCACCACTTTTTATTGACTTAAATTCAATGCAAACATCCTGAGCACCCATTCTGGAAGCTTTGTGCGATGTGCAAAAAATGTGAACACAGTTTAGTGAATAAAACACAAGGTTTCTGCTCCCAAGGACCTGATGATCTTGTGGATCATTTTAGTATAAATGCAGGGTTTCAAATCTCTGATGTCATTTATAACCAAGAGATAAGAAAAAAACTCATAAAATTCCAAGTCACCTCTAAATTCCTTTTATAAGAACACAAAAGGTATAATTTTCAGCTGGTGTCCTTTAACCATTCATACAGAAATGACAATCGAAGTCTAGCTCAGCAAATGTCTGCAGGTGGTAATACCAGGGTAAGAGTCATGAGATATGTATGGACTATAAGAATAAATAACACAATAACGAATTAATGTTTTGTCTTAACCAGTATTGCTGGGCTTCTAGTTTTGGATGGGCAAAAACGAGATTCAAAAATATATTCTGGAGACCCTGCAGGAGACATAAATAGTGCAGTGCAGGACTTAACGGGGGATTTGGCTATGGAGCAATAGCTGGTGTGTTGGATAAGGAATGGATGCCAGCACTGTACACAGTTATGAGACTTGCCAACTCAAAGTATTATCTGCTTATGAATTAAGAATGCATTTTGATGGAGCTCTCCTCATTTGCCTAAAGGGATGAGGACCAGAAGAATACAAAAATCTCCCAGATTGGTGAGACACTGATGACCTCAACTGTATGTCAGTTGTAGCTGAATATGTATGTGGGAGAAGAAAACATTATGTATTTATATTGTTACCATTCTGGGCAATGTTTTGGATGGTGCACCATCTGACTATAACTATTCTGACTTAAAACGTGTCATTTGCAACAAAAGTGAAAATGAGTTTTTGAGATTTTTTTCAGAACTATGATGGTGTCTTATGTCTTTTTTTTTTTTTTAAACCTATACATTAGTATCCCTTCTGTACTTCAGCTCTACCCTTCCCTTCCTTCCCCTTTCAACTCACTTCCTCTTAGACATGAGAATAAACATGGATTGCAAACTACTGATGACTTAAAACTGTGACTCTGATTAATTAAATGTAAATGGCATTCCCCCTAAAGTGGAATGATTGCACAAAGTCAATAATCCCATAGATGATCACGGTTATATATGTACATGTCTTATTCATTTATGTTTGTTTTTGAAGGCATGGATTTTACCTTATACCTCCATGAAGCCTTTATTGCACCTTAAAAACAATGGATGCTTACTAATCCCTTATTAGATAAATTAATAAATGAATGAGTCTAGTGAATCATCCACAGTCCTAGAACAATGATACATAATACCACATGCTTCAATGGACTAAATGTTAAAAAAAAAAAAAAAAAAAAAAACCCTAAGGAACATAAGCACCAAAATGTGTTCACTCACCACAAAGAGTGCTATTAAGTTCCAAACCTGCCCCCAAATCATTATTATAATCGTAATTATTATTATTAACAGATCTCAGTCTTGCCAACCACATGATAGAACATCAATTGAAGTTTGTAGAATGAACTGATATTCTTTTTCCTTAAATCCTGGCTCTAATTGATTATGGTCCATCTATTGAAAGAGTTCACATCTCATGGTATAAATAGAGATCTACAAAACCAGTTCCAACATGCTTGGGTGGTAAAAGCCAGATAGGTAGAAAACAAAACAGCTAAGCCCTGGTATCTAGAGTCAGATGTTCGTGAGTTTGAATCTCAGCTCTGCTAATGGGCTGTCCTTTCCTACTTTGGTAAATGAGAGAACATAGTTGAGAGAATTACGTTAGATAAATGCATATAAAGAATGTGGCACATAGTGAACACTAATATGTGAAAAGTTTTAGGATACTAGGGAAGGTATGATAATGTTTCCTAATGAAAGTTGAAAGTAAGTCTTGAGCTAAGTATTGAGGGATGAGCAGGTATTTATTTTATTATTTTATTTTGTTTTAGACATAGAAATAAGAGAATGAGACTCCAGATAGAGGAAACAGAGTGAGCAAAGGCACTGGGGTTGAAGAGTAGATATGTTCAGAGATCAGAAGGCCATCCACATATGGTCCAGAGGTGGTCCCTGAAGCTGCAGTCCCCAACCTCAGGGCCATGAACTAGAAGCAGTCTGTGGCTTAAGAACTGGGCTGCAGCACAGGAGGTGAGTAGAGGGCAAGTGAGGGAAGCTTCATCTGTGTTTACACCTGCTTCCCATCTCTCCCCATGCTCACATCACCACCAGAGTTCTGCCTGATGCTCACCTGCTTCGCCTCCCAAACCCCCATCCATGGAAAAAGCGTCTTCCGTGAAATTGGCCCTTGGCACCAAAATGTTGGGGATCACTGCACTGGATTGTAGTGAAGAGTACATAAGGATGGCCAGGAAAACACTTAAAGCCATGAACTTGTTCATAGCATAGAGGATCCTTTGAACCCATTTCTTGACTTTCAAGAATGCAATAAATGAGTTCTTTAATAAATGCCCATCTTCCTAAACCTCAAATTTAACTTTCTAACAGGTTTTAATATTTCCAAGGATGTTTAAATTCAGTTTACACAGATTTCTGGGTGGAGGATCTTTATTCAACCCCCTGAAAGCCAACAGCCTACCTGTTCTGGGTGAATATTAAAGCTTTCTCAGTATGCATTGACGAAGAGGGCAGATGTTGCTGCCAATATTTTTAGACAGAATTCAGAGACCTGTTAAGAATTCTGAGCAGCTGAGCATTTCACTCTCCATATAGGCTATTAGTCATCCACAGACGTATCTTTAAATGCTCTCGTATGAAGTTTGCTCATCTTGATCATGCAATTCCAACATCAGCTGTTTGTAGATGGTTACTTGGTAATTGTGATTTAAAGAAGTGCAGTGGGGTCCATTTAGAGTGGACCAACCTATTTATAGACAAGAAGCCCAGAATTACTGCCATGCTTTAGGAAAATTATAGTTCTACTTATAATGACTTCTTACTTTCCATTACATTTGGCTAGAGGAAAATAACAACTGTAAGCTTTTAACTTGGTTTTTTGATTCTCTGGGTAGGAGTGCAGCAATTAAGCATAAAATGTTCAATAGCATATAAATGGCTAGCATAGTATGTGTTACATGGCATGTCATAGACATATTTTCAATCAATATTTGTTGAATGAATGAATGAATGAATGAAATCGGCCAATGCATACTTTTAAATTGTATCTCAGAATGTATGAAACATTAGTTAAAGCAGACACCTATGGCTATGATGTGATATGCAAAAATTAAAAAAAGGAGAGAGATTCTAGGAGATTCATAGGCTGGTGTCATTTTATTGACCTTGAACTAGTCATTTAACCTCTTTTATTTCCTCTTTAGAAAAACAAAGGGTTTGAACTCAGTGGTAACTAATGTTCCTTCTAGCTCTATAGCCCTAAGATCTAAATTCTGATTTAGTCGATACCAGAAAACATAAAATCGTCCCCCAAAGTTGAATTATTTTGTTTCATATTTGAAGCATTGCAATATATCTTGATTCTTTTTATGACAGTAATGGTCCTTTGATGGTTTCCTTTTCTACACTCCTGTTGCATTGTGTACATCTTTCTGTTACAATGAGTCATTTTTTGATTCTGGTCTCTCCCTCTCTAGCCTGGAAGTCCTGAGAGGCAGAATCTGTGCCTTATTCATCATTCTATCCTTTAACCACCTAGTACAATGCCATGCATAACGGAATCCCTTTTTTACAATCCCAGCGTTATTTGTTTAACAGTCATCCCAGAATAATGGTTCCACCCTAATTTGTGGGTTTAATAAAATGCAGCTGCTGCAGCAGCCAACCCATTTTATCTCTCCCTCCCTCATTACGTTCTAGCCACGTGGCTGCCTTTTGAGTCTTCAAAAATGCCGAGCTTATTTTGGCTTCTGGGACTATGTCCTGTCTGGAAGGCTTTTCCCCGAGGTCCTCATTCAGGTGTCAGTACCAGAGACTCTATTTCAGGAAAAACCCCCCACCCCATCGCCATCCCCCGGTTACTCAGGAAATGTTGCTCTCTCCTTATAACACCACTACCTGAAATGACCGTAATTTTTGAACTTTTTTGTTCATCTTTTCCTCTTGAACATAAAATCCACAAAAGCCCAGAGTGTGTCTGTCTTGTTTTACACTCTATTGCCAGCAGCTGGAACAGTGCCTGGCCTGTGGTCCGTGTTTGTTGAGGATTTGTGGAATAACTGAAGTACCCTCTCCTTCTTTCCTCACACCAGCTCCCTGTCACCTGCTGCCCTTTTCAGGGGTCTTCACCACCTTCTCCCCCTTTGCCAATGGCATGGCATACCTTGGTCACTGGCCATCACTCATTACTTTTATGAAATGCTTACCTTTTTTTTGCTACCTTCAACACTACCAAACACAAACTTCCTGAATCAGTCCCCATTTTATGACTAAAAATAGAAAGTATAATCTGTAAACAAGTCAAGATTTTATTTTTCCAGAGAACAGAGAAAAATTCTTTGAAATTTTAATGGTATGTTTTTGCTAGACATTACATGATTATAATAATGGGACTGGGGTTGCAGGCATACCAGAAACTTGCCAGTTTATAGAATAAGAGCATGCTAATAATAATTGTTATTATAAGACTTCATTAGCACAGATATTATCTTGGGTTCTATATATAAAAGAAAGAAAATAAATAGCTCATGACAGGGCAAAGCAAATAAACTAATATTTTAAAAAATAACTATAAGCTATTAACTTAAGAGAATGTTTTATTTTGTGTATATCTTTTCATACGATGAACATCTTTTCATATGATGAGATCCCTCACAGAACAGTTGTCTACAAAAGGCCCCTGTTGACTAACTTACAGGCAGAAGAACAAGGGGGAGCAGTTTCAGACAAAATTCTGATGTCATTCCAAACTTTCTTTTACATTCCTGTAGCAGTCGTTGGACTGTAACTCTTTAGCCCATTGGTGGAAGCTCTTCACCATTCCTTCCCTGGCTCTGCTAGGGATCACCAAGGACTGAACCGCGAAGTTCCCAGGTTCCTTTGCCAATGGACTTTCAGTTACTCCATCAATGGGTCAATGGGCGTTCCTGGAAGGAAACTGGACATGGAAGGAGGGAGAAAATCCAATTTATTTCTCCTTTGTTTCTCTGGTTTTGACTGTGTCTCCACAGTAGCAGCTTTTCCCTGGCTCCTAAGCTCTCACAACACCAACTCTTTCATTTTTAATTCCAGCCCTAGTGATGAGAGCAACTTTATACTGTTCTTCATATCTGGGCGGCCTCACCATCTCCTATTTTCCTTTTGTTATGCCAATATATTTCTGATTATTACCTAATATAAAACTTCCTTCTATGGAAAGATCTGGAGTGAGTTCTCTTGTCCTGAATAAATGCCGGTTGATACAATAGCTTGATAGTCATCAGTTTGGGAAGTTTTAAATTTAAATTTCTGACAGGTGGCACCTGTGTCTCAGAGGAGTGGGGTGCCGGCCCCTATGCTGGAGGGGGCAGGTTCAAACCCAGCCCCGGCCAAAAGCTACAAAAAAAAAAAAGAAAAAAAAATATATATATACATATATATATATAATTTCTGAGACTATAGTCTTTAGAGAGACTTTAAGAAAGAGAAAACGTATCTCCACTAATTTGGGATGCATTCTTTTCAGGCACTTTATACAGTACTTAATCTCCATTGAAAAAAAGTAATTGAAGTTTAAGAATGATGGATAATTCATACATAATAATAATGAAAGCATGATTTAAATGCAATAATGGGAACTTTGGTTTTTAAAAGACCCATTTGAGTAGCTAATTAATAAAGGAACAAGGAAGGGTAATAGACTCTCAACACAAAGCAATGCAACTGAGAGCAAAAACAAAAATAGCTTTCTTAGAAACCAAGAATATTTGCCTATTCTAAGGATGTGGATATCTTGAAACTCATTTTACTGATCCTTGAGCGCAATCTAAATGCAAAGTCAAAGGACATCCAACAAAATATTTCCAGAGAGTCATAAAACTCCAAACAACACATGGGAAAAATAAGCTAGAAGGAATTTAAAAGGCTTCACTAATGACACCAGCCAGAGAGCCACTGATATCAAAAAATGGAGCTGTGTGTTCTAATAGTAGACAGAGCCGTAATGGCAGACACAAGGGACAAGATTAGAAAATTGGAAACAAACTAGACAATATACTTTGAAAGTCTAATGTACCTGACGGAATCCCTTAAGATACAGACCTGCATCCCTTTCACAAGATACAGTAACTTGGACATTTTTCATATCCTTTACCATAGTATTTTCTGTTTTTAGGCTATGTTTCACAGAAAGCATGACTTCAATGAATATGTCTCAAATAGTCTAACCTGGAAATCTTTGCTTTGCACACTTCTTCTACCCCTCCACAGGCTGATTTTAGATCTTTCCTTTCTTCTCTGGTTTTTGCAGTGTAACTCCTGAGACCCATAAAGTCATTTGCTTTTTTATGACTTCTTTTCTCCTCCCACAACATCTTATGTTCTCACGATCTAAAAACTTGTCATTAAGAAGGATCAGGCACAAAAACATACTGAGTCATATGTGATTGTTAACAACTCAAAATGTTGAGGAAAGAGGTTAAAGCTATATAAAGTATTAGAAAGCCACTCATTTGAATTCTAGCTCTAACACTTATTTACTGTTTGTGTGTTATGAGATGAATTACTTAACTGCCTCGACTTATTTTGTCATTTATAGTCATGAATTGCTTAATGACAGGGAGACATTTTAAGAAATGCATCAGTGGGTGATTTTGTTATTGTGTGTGTACTTGGACAAACTAGATGGCATAGCCTACTATACACCTAGGCTACATGTATAGTCTATTGCTAGGCTATGAACATGTACAGCATGTTACTGAACTGAAGACCATAGGCAACAGTAACACAGTGACAAATGTGTATCTAATCATATCTAAACATAGAAAAGGCACAATAAACATAGTATCATAATCTTATAAACCACCATCATATATAGGGTTGCTCATTGACTTGAAATGTCATTATGGGCCGAATGTGCTAATAGTACCATAATGGTCTGATTTCATAGTTGCAAATAACCGAATCTATGTTGGCTATTTTTAAGGTGAAATAATTTTTTTTTTTTTTTTTTTTTTTTTTTTTTGAGGCAGGTCTCACTATGTCACCCTTGGTAGATTGCCGTGGTGTCACAGCTCACAGCAAACTCAAACTCGTGGGCTTAAGCAATTCTCTTGTCTCAGCCTCCCAAGTAGCTAGGACTATAGGTGCCTGCTACAGCACCCAGCTATTTTTTTGTTGCAGTTGTCATGGATGTTAAGCAGGTCCAGGCCAGGTTCAAACCTGCCAGCCTCAGTGTATGTGGCCGACACCCTAACTACTGAGCTAGGGGTGCCGAGCCAAAATAAAAAATGTTAAATGATATCAGGCAGCCCAGAGAATCAGTAGGAGCAATGAAAAAATTTCAGGAACAATGAACAAGATTCCTGACAGCCATGATGAAGAATTAGGCGGACAAGGAAGCAACCACCATAGCTGCCTTCTAAGTCCAAATGGACAGGAATTCCTCTGCATTCATCACTGCTGCACACTTGAAATAGATGTGTGGTCATCCCCATCCAGGCAAAGCCTATTACTGCAGTCCGATCAATTCTGAACGAAATGTTGCATGGGTGGATCAGTTAGGTTGAAATAATCACACATTTACACCTTAGCTACAGTGGAGCTTGGGGGAACCAAATGTTTGTGTACACCTTGGGAAGGTGGAACTCATACAGGGAATTATTAAAACAGCAGATGTCTGTTTAAGTGCTCACCTCATATAACTGGAGTAAGGCACGCTTGTGCTGATGGCACATAAAATGTTTAGTAGGTGTTCGGCCCATAAAGCACTCTACAAAAAGGGATAGGTTTTATTAATAGTTGTTATAAGAAGCTGGTAATGACTTGGATACCCAAACTAAGCACCCACTAATGGTTTGTCAGGAAAAGCTAGCTCAACCACTACAAGCTCCCATGTGATTTACTCAATACTTGCTTTAATGAGATTAAGAACAAGGTCTCAATCACAATATATGGAGACCACAGGCTAGATACAGGTTTAGGACCTGGAAAGCAGGTCTGAGGATTCAGCAGATTAATGTGAATGGACTTAGTGGAAACTTGGGAAGAAGAAATTTCTTCTTGATGAAGAAATCTCTCATGAGGAAATCATGAGAGATTTAACTGTAAACAAAATCCTACATATAAAGAATAAATAAGACTTAGCATTAGATAGATTTGTAAGATAACTATAGTT
Source organism: Loris lydekkerianus (assembly GCA_963574355.1). Classification (NCBI taxonomy): domain Eukaryota; kingdom Metazoa; phylum Chordata; class Mammalia; order Primates; family Lorisidae; genus Loris; species Loris lydekkerianus. The sequence continues at coordinate 26,074 of CAUYPK010135172.1, forward strand.
TATAATAATCTATTGTATATTTCGAAATAGTGAAGAGAGAAGAGTTTGAATGGTTCTAGCATAAAGAAAAGACAAATATTTAAGATGATGGATATCACAAGTACATTTATTTGATCTTTGTAAATTATACATGTATTGTATTATTACACGTACCCTGAAACTACGTACATTGATTATGCAAAATAAATAAATAAAAAAACAAAACTAAACAAAAAAGAATTCTTGGTCTTCTGTGACTCTGTTTTTGTCTACTTATTTCTAGATGAAAGATATTTGTGATTATTTATATTTTGAGTGAATGGTACTAATGAAAAGAGGCTATTGTTTTTTAATGGAATTTGTTGGAATATAAAACATAGACTATGTAACTTAAGAGACTTAAGGCCTATATATTGCCTTCCATTTCTGTTCAAATTCTATTTGGAATTAAACACCATTGTGTAACACAGATGTTATTTTTCCAACATCAAATAAGGTAAATAGTGGTTTGCGCGAAAGCTTGGATGTTGAACAACCATTTTCCTCATCGCCTAGAAGTTGTGCTTATATCCTGCTTTCCCTTTAGCATATGAGGCACCCTTCAGTTTAAAATGCAGATGTTCTTGGTTACAGTTGCTATGTGAAATGTTATGAGATAGAAATTACTGTCATAATTAATAATAGGTAAAGGTTTTACCTTTGATGTGCTGCATTCTATGTTTGATTGAGTCTTTCTGATTGTATTTACTGTACAACTCTATCATCCCATTGGTTTTCTGGCTGTTTGTGTGCTTAGCTTGATGGCTGTTTCTATTTAGTCAAGGCTATTATAGCTTCCAGAATTATTTTCAACTGCTCTGTAAACCCATATGGTTTAAGTTTAAAGGGAGATTTACACTATTACACTCCTGGATATTAAAACCTACTTGTGTCTTTCTTCATTTTGCTGTCCTTAAAAAGATGCTTGGATTTATTGAGAGGTGCATATAATTTTGTACTCACAGTAGCTAAAATCAGAACAAAGACAATCCAGAAAATAGTGTCTCCTAAACCTAAAGACACAAATTTTAGTAAAATAAATTCCCCAATATATGTGATGTTATTACAACTTAAAAATCCTGTTCACATATGCCAAGGGGTATTAAGTATAACACCTCATTGTTACATTAAGTGGGATTTTATGATTGGAATGGACATCGTATATACTTTTACTTGTCCAACATCTCTTTCCCTTTCTTCTGGAATGAAATGCTTCATCAAGATGACCCACTCTCTCCTGGAAAATAGGCAGGTGTGTGATTAAGGAGACATTAGTAACCTTCCTCCTGGAATGTGGATGTTGAATATAATTCCTCAAAGATCAAAAATGCTTACAGGTCATTCATTCTGACCATTTACCCCTAAAATGACTGCCTATTAATTTCTTCTACCTGGCCATCCACAACTGTTTTGGTTTTAGTACTTTTCAAAGCTCTAATTTTCTTTTCCTCTAATTCTAAGGGCTCTCTGATATCCAGTTTGTTAAGATCATGCATATGACTCTCTTATTCTTCCTTAAGATCTTTTATTTGCAGCCAAAGAACTCTGACACAAAAATTGGAACATGGAGTAGGGGACAGCTAACACCATCATTAAAATATGTAGCATTTGGAAAAGAAACAATGGCAAAACTAATAAGTTATTGCCTCTGGGTACTCAGTATCATATGCCCACTGGAAACAAAACTCTGAAGTACATGTTTCAGTTCCACAGAACAACTCAAAAGATATAAAGAATTCTGAGACTGGGGTAGAGTTGACAGTGGTTATCATTAAGGTAAGATGATGGCAAATTAGAATAGATAAACTCTTGCCTCAAACACTCAAATGAAATTCAGAGACTATCTTAGCCAAGCTAAAAGAAATCTCCTGCCTCAGGCCAGGCACAGTGGCTCATGCCTGTAATCCTGGGAGGCCAAGGCAGGTGGATTGCTTGAGCTCAGGAGTTCAAGACCAGTCTAAGGAAGAGTGAGACCCCATCTCTAAAAATAGCTAGGTGTTGTGTGCCAGCAACTTGAGAGGCTGAGACAAGAGGATCACTTGAGCCCAGGAGTTTGAGGTTGCTGTGAGCTATGATGACAAGCACTCTACCAGGGCAAGAAAGTGAGACTCTGAAGAAAAAAGAGCGAGAGAAAGGAAGGAAGGAAGGAGAGAAAAATAAATCTCTTATCTCACATAAAGAATGAGATTACCAAAAAGCAAAGCCCAGAGTAAGAATCACAGGTTGTGAAATTCTAATGATGGTTAAATTCACAACCACCTAAATCTTTCTATGTGAAAGTTGGGTAGTGATCTGACTCCTGATAACAGGAATGGTGATATCTGATGAACATTTAGTTTTATAGTAACCTGGACCCTGAAAATCTCCCATGAAGTATAACCTTGCCTCATAAGGTAGCCTCATCTTGTCTAAGGAAGCAGAGATTTTTCTTACTTTTTTTTTTTTTCAGGAGGAGACTAATAAAAGCTACCCTGAACGGAATGATTACCATAGGCGAATATCCAGAATCTGATCTCAACACAAACTAGGGTGAGGAATTTGGAGCAAAGAAAATAATTGCAGAAATTTGCTAACATGTATCATAAAAAATTGTGGCTTATGGAACAGATTTGAAGGCACTTGATTAAAAGGAATACATTGGTCTGAATGCTTTAATACAAATGTGCGTCAGAATTGTCTGCTCTTGGTGTGTTGGTTCAGACAGCCGGCTGTAGTTCTCAAAGCTTTCTCAGTTGGTTAATGCAAACACAGATCCACTGCTTTCCTCAGTAAATAAGCTGAAAGGCCAGAAATCATATCCCATAATGTAGAACAGTATTCTCAAACTGTGGTTCCCAGACCAGTAGAGGCAGTATAATTTGGGCATTTCTTAGACATAAAGACTCCCAGGCTCCACCCCAGACCTGAATCCCAAACTGTAGGGTTGGGGCACAACTGTGTTTTAAACATGCAGGTGATTCTGATGCATATTCAAGTTTAAAAGGCATTAATGGAGAGCAGGAAGTTTAAAGACTAGACGCAGGGGTCCTCAAACTATGGCCCACAGGCCACATGAGGCGGTGTGATTGTATCTGTTCTCGTTTTGTTTTTTTACTTCAAAATAAGATATGTGCAGTGTGCATATTTTTATCTATAATAATAATAAAAAAAAAAGAAATTTGTTCATAGTTTGTTTGTTTTTTAAACTATAGTTTGGCCCTCCAACAGTCTGAGGGACAGTGAACTGGCCCCCTGTTTAAAAAGTCTGAGGACCCCTGGATAGAGGCTGAAATGCTGGTGGATTGAATCAGGTACTTTCTGCCCACTCACTCTCTACCAAGGAATGCCCTTCTAGAAGATCTGGAAGATTTCCTTGTTCAGGAAGGCTTTGGGTAGAAGGTCCTTGAAACTTCTCTTCTCCCTAGGATGGCATCCATTATGGGAAAGACTGCAAAGGGAACTTCCTTGACTTTGGAGGGCACAATCACACACTGGCCCAGAAAACAGATGCCAGCCATCATAGGTATCAAGACAGGTGAGATAACCATAATTTTTGAGTCCATTCTGAGCCACAGATATCTCTAGGTGTTTTTAATTAAATATGAGCTTGCAAGGATTAAAAATTAATAAGGACATACCCTGAAGCCTTTCTTGATTTACTTAATGAGCAGACCGACAAAAGCACTCCAGATCTGGTGCATAGAAGCCCAACTGGAGCCATCATCCACAGCCCCTTACCACATTCCAGGCTGAGTCAGTTCACAGAGTATCAACCATGAAAGGACAGTAGGACCCAACGAAGACAACGTCTGCAACTAAACGATTGGTTTTGATCACACACTTTCTGTGTAACCTTCCTTGAAAGGGATTCACAAATGTGTATCAGGTGCCTGTGAAGTGGAAAAAAGGAAACATTTAGGGAAAATTTGACTCAACTCTATCCCATATCGACTCTATATCCCTTTTGTTTTTTTTTTTGTTTGTTTGTTTGTTTTTTGACACAGGGTCTTACTCTATCACCCTGGGTACAGTGCCATGGCATCATCATAGCTCACCACAATCTCAAACTCTTGGCCTTGAGCCAACCTCTTGACTCAGCCTCCTGAGTAGCTGGGATTACAGGTGTGCACCATTACATCCAGCTAGTTTTTCTATTTTGGTAAAGATGGGGTCTCATGCTTGCTCAGGCTGGTCTTGAATTCCTGAGCTCAAGCAATCCACCTGCCTCTGCCCCTCAGAGTGCAAGGATTACAGATGGGAGCCATTCTGCCTGGCCCATACCCCTCTATTTTTTATTTCTGTAAGGATTTTTTCCTTTTTTATTTAAGTTTCAGAATATTATGGAGTACACACATTTTGGTTACATAGTTTGCTTTTGTATATTTTAAGTTACATTTATAAGAGCGCCCTTCACCAAGAGAGGGCGTTATATAGTCATTAGGTGCAATTTTACCCATCTTCTCCTCCCCACCTCTACCTATTTGAATTCCATTCACTTTTTTGTTTCCATATGTGCACATAAATGTCGATAAACTAGTTTCAATTTGGTATTGAGCACCTGTGATGTTTGTTTTTCCATTCTTACAATTCTTCACTTAGGAGGATAGTTTCCAGTTCCGTCTAGGTTGTTACAAATTATACTAGATCACCATCTTTTTTAAAGTAGTTCTCCATGGCATACACACGCCACATTTTATTAATTGATTCATATATTGATGGGCACTTGGGTTGTTTCCATCTCTGCCATTGTGAATTGTGCTGCCACTCCCAGGTCTCCAGCACTACACCTGCTCCCCAAGACCAAGAGGATCTTGAATACTTTTAGGTGTTAGTTCCTCACATTTTTAATATACAGTTGGTACACATGTTGCCAGCAACTATCATAATTTCTTCTTTAGCTCATCCAGTAAGTCAGGGCTACTACAGAAAAGGACTAGTCAGTCAAACTGTTGCTGCTCCTTTTCCATATCAAAGCAGCAGATCAAAAGCCTGAGCATCATTGACGGGAATGCAACAATCAGAACCTCTGTAAAAGACTTCATAAGTATACAGTGCTTCGTCCAGTAAAAATACCACAAACCGGGTAGCTTTTAAACCACAGAAATTTATTTCTCACAGTTTTAGGGGCAGGAAATTTAAGATTAAGGCACTGGCATATTTGATGTCTGGTGAGGGCTCACTTTCAGGTTCAAAGATGGCGACTTATTGCTGTGTCCTCACATGGCGGAAGGGGAAAAGCAACTTCCCTAGGCACAAATCACCTTGCAAAGACCACACCTCCTAATTCCATTGCATTAGTGATTGAGTTTCAATATGTGAATCTGGGGGGACACAAAAATTCAGAATATAGCACATGGAAAGTATACCACATACATATATATTATAGAATTAAAGGTACTCATAATAAACGATGTTCATCCTAAAAGCCCTAGGCATGGCACAGCAGTCAGAAGAAACATGGACTCCAACACCAGAGCACCTGGCTGTGATCTCAGCTCTGATTCTCACTAACTGTGTGACCCTGGCTGTTATTTAATCTCTATGTGTCTAATTTTTTTCCCCCTGTATAAAATAAAAATGGTAGTAATAATTTCTAATACATAGAATTGTAATGAAGAATAACTGACTTAATATTTACAAAGCCCTTAGATAGTATGTAGAACATGGTAAATACTCTATAAGTTGTTATGTAAAATCAGACAAATTCAGAACCATGCCCTAGTTTCCTTTTGTTTATTCATGTTCAATGACTATATTTGTCCTATAGATCATTGTGTCAGGATTTAAATTGGTTCAAATCAACTATATTTTATGTGTTCATCTAGACAACGGATGATCTTTTCAGATCATTTTACTAGGGCTGCTATAGCAAAATACTACAAACTGGGTGTGGCATAAAAATAAAATAATTTCTGCTGGGGATGTGGAGAGAAGGGAACACTTTTACACTGTGGGTAGGACTGCAAACTAATGCAACCTCTTTGGAAAGAGTATGGAGAATCTTCAAAGAACTCAAAATAGACCTTCCATTTGATCCTGCAATCCTATTACTAGGCATCTAACCAGAAAGAAAAAAAAAATCATTTTATCTTAAGGATATTTGCACTAGATTATTTAACACAGCTCAATTTACAATTGCCAGCATGTAGAAACAATCTAAATGCCCTCCAACCCAGGAATGGATTAATAAACTGTAGTATATGTACATATACCATGGAATACTATTCAGCTACAAAAAGATGGAAACCTTACATCTTTTGTATTAATCTGGATGGAACTGAAACACAATCTTCCTAATAAAGTACAATAAGAATGAAAAAGCAAATATCCAATGTACTCAATTCTAATATGAAGCTAGGAGCCAATCAAATACAACCTACATAAGAGAAAAACATGATTCAATTCAAGGTGGAAGAGGGGAGAAAAGGGAGAGGGCAGGAGAGAAGGAAATTGGTCTGCTTCCACTTAATGGACACAGTGTGGGGGTATATGGCACACCATCTGGGGTTAGGACACAACTACAACAGGGCCTCTACCTAACAAATGCAAACCTTCTAACCTAATTCTTTGTACCTTCAAATTAACCTGAAATTAAAAAAATAAATTTATTCTCTCACATTTGTGGAAACCAGAGATCCAATTCTCTTACAATTATGGAAACCAGAGGTCCAAAATCAAAGTGTTGGTGGGGCCATGTTCCCTCTTCAACTTGTAAGGAATCTTGCCTTGCCTTTTCCCAGATTCTGGTCATCATTTGTTGGCAATAACGTGGTATTTTTTGGTATGTGGATTCATCAGTTCAACCTTCTGTCTTCACATGGCATTCTTCCTTTGTCCCTATTTGTGTCCTTTGTCTTCTAAGTACACCTGCCATATTGAATTAGGAGCCCACCATATTCCAATATGGCCTATTCTTAACTTAAATCTTCAGCAAACGTATTTCCAAATATGGTTACCTCCTCAGACACTGGGGATGATGACTTCAAAATATCTCTTTTATAGACACAGTTGAATTCATAATGGTATTTTAAAATGAATTTTAATGTCTTTGGATATGCATATGGCTTTTATTTTGCCATAGATCTCACCACTCCATATTGTCTCACACCTAATTTTCTTTATTTATGTATATGACTCACTTTCTGTTTGACCTAAACCATGACTATTAACTATTTTCTGAGCCATGACAAATGGCTCAGAAAAAGAAAAACACATTCATTTAAATGTTATATTCAAAACTGGATCATATTCCACACACCTAGAAACTCCCACGTTATCTATATTTGAATGCTGTAGAAAATACCAGACTTTAAACTTTTTGTTCTTTTTAAGAGCACAAGCTTAGGAGTCAGATTTATTGGGGGATGGGGGTAGGTTGTAGCTCCATCACTCATAAGCAGTCAGTCTAAACTGAGCTTGTCTCATCATCTACAAAATGGAAAAATTAACAGTAATCATAAAGAATTGATCTGATGAACAAATAGAATCATACATGTGAGGTATTTATTATAGTTTCTGGTACTTAATAGGCTCTCAAAAACTGTAACATAGCAACAGCAAGTGTAGGTGTAGTAATAATAATAACATAGTTTCAGGTGTTAATATCAAAATGGGCAGAATTGTACTTTAGCCACGAATTCTGGTTTTAATCATATTTACTGCTTGCATATTCTTATTCACCTTTGTTTTACTTACTGCATGTTTAATTTGGTATCTCTTTCTAAGAAAGCAAGACCTTAATATTTACCTGTCCTTGTACCACAGGGCCTTGCCTGCTCTTGGTACAGATTGACCCCGTCTGTGCCCAGTGACATTAGTACACTACTTAAAAATTAATTTCAAATCTTTTCTTTTTTTTACATTCAGCTACATGTTCTGCATGCTCTTAGCATTCAGACTTCATGTATCCTTGGGTCTATGTTTGCATTATCTGTTCACCCCTAGAGAAGAAAGCCAAAGAAAGATTAATTCATAAAAAATGAATGATTGTTGAAACTCCTCAAAGCCTTGATTTACTGCATAATTAGTAGACAACACTAGAAAACAGAATATCTTTCTGGCTGTGAATTAAATAAATTGATTAATTCATTAATGGCGTATGATAACTCCATAGATAGTATAATTGTATCACTGGTTAACAAAACACAGCAAAAGAAGCAAGCATGTTTTCAACATGGTCAAAAATTTAATTTACAATATTGTGTCTCTCCCTTAGAATCCTAATTAATCTAGGAAAGCCGTATACAGACCAAACACATCTCTGAAAGGAAAGTTATATTACTTATAAGGCATGCTACAATTAATAGCTAGGGCATGGTTCTGAATTTGTCTGATTTTACATAACAACTTATAGAGTATTTACCATGTTCTACATACTATCTAAGGGCTTTGTAAATATTAAGTCAGTCATTCTTCATTATAATTCTATGTATTAGAAATTATTACTACCATTTTTATTTTATACAGGAGAAAACTTTTTCTCTGAGAATTTCAACCTAACCAGAAATCATTAATACATTCATTCATGCATTATACAAGTATTACTCAGCATGATCTGTGTTTCAGGTACTTTTATAAGCATTTGATTTACAATAGTGAAAATATCAGACAAAGATTCCTATCCTCATGTAGCACCATTCTGCTCATTGTGGTAGCCACTAGACACGTGTGATGTTAAGTTAATTAAGATTAAAAATTTTAGTTCCTCAGTCTCACTAGTCAAATTTCAAGTGATCAATAATCATATGTGGCTAGTAGTGACTGTATCAGACAACTCAGAGGAACATTTTTAATATTGTGGAAAGTTCTCTCAGTGTTATTGAAGAGTGAGGACAGTTAAAAAACAAATAAGACACGTTTAGACTGTGAGTAAAAACGCTGAAGGAAATAAACAGGGAGATGTGATGGAGACCACTGGGAACAGGGATCACCACTTTTTCTTTTCTTTCTTACTTTTTTTTGGCTGGGGCTGGGTTTGAACCCACCACCTCTGGTATATGGGGCTCACACCCTATTCCTTGAGCCACAGGCACTGCCCACCACCTTTTCTTATACAAGGTGTTTGGTACAGACAGACCTGATGAGAGTGCATTTTAACTGAAACTTGAAGAATCCCACTATGTGAAGAGCTGTCAAGGCAGAGAGCCAGCATGTAATACCCTCTGACGCACAAAAGACCTAGATGTGTTTGAGGACAAGAAAGGAGGCTGATATGGCAGGAGCATTGCAAGAGATGGAGCAGGAGTGGGGGGTGGGAATGGGGGAGCAGATACAATGAAGAGGAGGGTCTTATGTTAAATTCCATGGGAAATCGCTGAACAATTCAAAGGCTATTATATGTTATCGTTAATGTTTTAAAATGCAGGCTTCAGGACAGATTTGATGGGAGCAAACGTGAAAAGTGAGATACCTGGCCAAAGGTAAGATAGTAAGTCAAACAGAACTAGGATTGTGGCAATAGAATTGGAAACTAGAATGGAGTTGAAGTATAATTTGGAGGAGAAATGGCAAAGAGAGGCATCCAGGATAACTTCTGAATTTCTGCTGAGCTGCTGAGGGGGATAATGGTGCCATTTTTCTGAGACAGAGAAAACTACTAAAGGGTAAGTTTGAGGTAAATTAACTTGATGATGCATTGTCTTTGTTAAATTTAAAATGCCAGTCTAACATCTGAATCAGGATGTTGAACAATAGAGAATTGGATACATAAATCCAGAGGCTAAAGAAAAATTTAATTTGAGATTGATTATCCACTAGATAGTATTTAAACCAACAGGATTGTGTGAAGCCCTCAATGATGACTAGGGAGAGAGGAAAACAGACGGGGCCAAAGAGCAAGCCCTGGCACCTTTGGACATTTCACAGTCCGGTAGAGGAAGAGGAGCCATAAGGGGACTGAGAGGGAGCGGCCGGGGAGGGAGGAGGAAACCGGAAGAGCAGGGCAACTCAGAAGCGAATTCAGGACCGGTAAAGCTGCGGGAGAGCAGGATGAGGACAGGAACATTTCACTGCAGCCAGCTCCAGGAAGTGTGTAAAAACCTTGTCAAGAGGCATTTCAGTTGAGTAGTGGAGACCAGGTGAGAACATCATTTAAGTCAAAATGTAAATAAGAGGTGGAAAGATGGAGACAGATGAGTGCAGAATTTCTCCAGAAATGGAGCAAAAGTTGCAGTGGCACAGGATCTCAGGAGAGGGATTCCTTTAGAATGGGGATGAGCAGAACATGCCTGCATGTTTAGGAAGCTGCTGCAGTAGAAGGGGAGGAATGACGGTCCAGGGAAGGAGAGAGGAGAACGACCATGGAAAGGCACACAGAGAGATGCGGAGCATAAAGGGAAGGGGCCAGTCTTCTGTTGTACTAGAAAGAAAAGCAGAGGCGGACAGATTTGTGGATCAAGTGGCCAGCTTGGAAGGTGAGGGAGTTCCAGGAATATTGCTTGTGGCTTCACAAGCAATTTAAAAACTAGAATTAAATAAAAATCTTGAAGCTGTAGTTATTAAGATGCAATAGCATGAGTCCAGTTTTCACTACCTTGGGTGATGAAACTTTGGGAGAAGAAACATTTCAGAGTCCTCTGAAGTCATTAGCTAAAGACGGTACAGCCCAAAGCATTTCACAGTTAGACCTGGTGTTAAATCTTGGCTCCATCTTGAGTATGAGGTATGTGACTTTGAGCAAGTTATTCAAACTCTGTCATCCTGTGCCTCTTCATCTCTAAAATGACAATTATCACATATTTTACCCATTAAGGTTCTGGATAATATTAATATATATGAAGCCTATATACATAGAAAGTACTTTTGAGGAGACAAAGCAAAGGAAACATTAAAAACAGGAACCAGAGCTTTCAATCAGACACTGAAGAACGAGAGGTGCATGGTATTAAGAATGTCAAAGGAGGGGAGAATTTGGTGAGCGGAAAGTGATTCATAGACTCCTGTGATGCAAAATGATGAAAGGAGAGTCAAGGTAGGAGAAGGCTGCTGTGTTTCTTCGTGAAAATGTCACTGAGAACCTTCAGCCTAATGGTTTCCATGAAATGACAGGTGCCCAGATCAGAATGCATGGGCTCTGTATATGCGTGAGCAGTGAGGGTGGTACTCTCTCCGGAGTTTTAGTAGTTAAGTCAGGAGAAATAGGTACTAGTGATACAAGAGTGGAGGTGGAACGAGGGAAGGTCCTTATGTAGTGTGAACTAACTGGAATTATGCTGTAGGCAGATGGAGGTGGGGATTATGCTAAGGAAGAGAAGATATAGGAGGAAGGGCCCCTGTAAGCCATGAACAGAGGACCTCAGGGACTACATGGAACCAGGATTTTGGAAAAGAAAATAAATTTCTGTTTTTCTAGAAAGAGGAGCAGGAGAAGCTAAAGGAACCAGGTCACTGGGTGATAAGACTTCTAAGTAGAAAAGAAGCCGAGGACAAAGCCCCAAAGGCAAATGGGAGCTACTAGGAAATGAGATAAATTGAGAAATGAAATGGGCAGATTTAAGAGCATCAGATTTGGGTAGACAAGTCTTCAAGATCAGGACTTACCCACCCAGAAGATGGATTTCCCCAATAGCCTAATACAGGACATTCTTCTATTGTCTTTCAAGGTGCATAAATGGTAACTTTGCGCTTTTTGCTTTTTACATGATCTATTCTCAACTAGGGTCCATTATGCCAGATCAGGTATCTCCTTCCTAGATTGCAAGTGAGTTTCTGACCCATTGTGAGATGTCTCCCAGGTCACTCTGCCACTGTAATTGAGATTTCGTTAGGTATTCCCGAACTGTTGAGTCACAAACGTGTAGGTACCCCTGCAATTGGCTAATCAAAACTACTGCGGATGGAATTTAATCAGTAAATTCTTAATAGAAAATTTTAGCCTGTTGCCTCTATGAATATCAGTAATGGGACATAGCTGAAAATCAACCAATACACAGACTGATGTAACAGGTGGCGATATTGGTATGAACTGCCCATCAGCGTCCTCTTATTATCCTCATTCATTCTACCCCTCCCCATCTCCCCTCTCTGTTGTTTGCACTCCACAGAAGTCCTGAGCTGTACAATGGAAATAATCACAAGACAAGTTCTTTCCACCGTGGACTCCGAGCCCATATACCATTTCATTAATCAGCTGCCATTCCCAAAACCTCCAGCTTGTAAAAGGAGTCTATTTATGAAATATCTGGCTATGGTGTATAATATACAATGCCAGAGTGAACTAAAAGCAGACTAATTTAATAAGCAATTCCTTTCCCCTACACTGTTTAAATTTACATAATCAACTGGCTATAATATTTAGCATACTTTTAATGTTTCTCATTTGTTTACACTACATTTCTGTGCTTCAGACTTCTCCATTCACCAAAATATTGATTGCCCTGCAAAGGGTACAAAACAGCAAACGTTCCACTGGTAGTCCTTGTGAGAATATGAAGCAAGTGAGAAGTGGAGCTACTGTATTTTTCTTGTTAATTACAAACCTAATATTCTATTAACATGTATGAGATGACAAAATCTCGACAAACTCTTTATGGCTATTATTGGCAGGTAAGGTATTCTACCAAAGTGTTAATGTTAGCATGATTAAAATAGTTTTATCAAGTGTGCATTTATCTCTGGATTGGAAACAATAGCAGCCTGAAGGAGAGAAATGCCCTTGAGTATTGTGGTATGAAAACCAACAGCAGCTTTAGAGCCACATACGATCTTGTGGCTTCACAACTAAAGGAAAAAAAAAATTCTGGAAGCCACAGTTATAAGATGTAATAGAGTAAATGAGTCTATTTTTCATCACCTTGGACTCTGAGAAGAAAACATCGCAGAGTTATATTGATAAGGAAAGAGCTCAGATATTAAAATACATTAACTGTAATTGATTTAAACAGATCCAGAGCTTTCTTAATGCACATGATGTTATTTTTGCATTAGTGCACAAAATAGATCTGCATTAGATTGCAAAGCTCCAACTCTATCTTTGGTATGGAGAGAAAAACCTCTCCATTTCTTTGTCTTATAAAAAACAAACAAAACAACACAGGAAACCATACATACTTATTAGCTCTAGCTAAATGATCTCTTTCTTTACCCTTTCTTAAAATGTCTTTTGGTAACATCAATACATTGTTTTTCTGCAGCTCTGGATGATGTAGTCAGGGAGCACTAGTAAAAAATGGCCACAAAGTTTCTTCCCCACCACCATGAAAATCAAACGTTTAGGTAACTCCCCCAAAGCTACAGCTGAAATTGTTTCTTTCATCAGTTTCTGCCTCTATGTTACTCTCTTGGTTGCTGTAACGTGTTTTTGAAAAGTCAGAGGTCAATCTCTGAATGGTAGAACTGGAAACACTCACCAGATACTACATCCCACCTTCTGTTCACAGATGAGAAAAATGGAGGGCAAAGAGGGGGAGTGATTTATCGCAGAGTTTGTTTATGGCCAAGTCCACTCTAGACTCTAGAACCCCTTTATAGAGTTTGAAACATTTTTATGGAGTCCAAGAGGTAAAAAAATAAAAAAGAAAAGTAAAAGGATAGGCTTCCATGTCAGCGAACTCTTTTTAAATTTAATATTTTTAATTTTTGGTCAATCACCTCTCAACCCTGTTCTGATAGGAGAAGAATGTGGCAATTTTACAGATGCTTCTCTGGCAAATTAAATGATAAAGCTTCTTCTTTGTCTCTTGGTTCATACAAAATGTTTTCTTCTGAAGTCTCTGCAGATTGGAGTCCTGCTTTCAATCTTGGGTTCACTGAGCACCAGTCAGGGCCATAAAAATAATGTTAGAAACATATGCTGATTCTCAGGAAGGTAAAGTCCAAGGTGATGAAGAAATATCCCTCTGTCACCCTCACTGTCAACACCCCACTGCACATTCAAGAACCAGCAAATGAAAGAATCTGTGTTAGCCCAACGTGTGGGCTAACTCTGTATTTCTTTAATAATCTTAAAACAAATGCACTGAATGGGCCGCTTGAAGTGCTTTGTTTATTTTAGGGAAATATTTCCAAAGGAAGCCTTCCTATGTGGAGCCATGAAAAGGCTTTTATAAAAGTCTATCAATTATATGTGGAAAGTTGAAAGTACCATTGAGCTAGAGTACCACTGGATAAAATAGCAATATACTATCACACAGATCTACTGATTTAGGCTAGCCTTGATCCTAGATTTCTAGCTGAGAACTGGAATTATTTAGCAATTATTTAGCTGAGCATAAATATTTAGAGACAGTTTCTGCTAACAAATCTTGCCTCTAGGAGCCAGGCCCATAACAATATTCTTGGCGCTAGTTTTCCACATGTAAATCAAGCATCTAACTTCACACCTTCTCTATTTCATTTTTACTATTCTGTACAGTACCACCGCTCCTTTTTTAAAATTTCTGATCTCTTTTTGCACAACCCTGTAGAATGGAAACCTGGCTGACTTCTCGCAGATCCTGAACTGAGAGCCTGAAAAACTATTCAAGAGAAACAGGTCAAGTTCCTTTTGAGTATTCTATTTTGGATGTGTAAAGTTTATGAGAGTTTTGGACTTTCCAGTTCTAGGATCTTACTTAAAAAAAAAAAAAAAATGTGCTGCCTGTTAAATATTCTTTCCATTGTATCATGTCTGCACACATGTGTTTATAGTGTGTGCCCTTGATCTATGGTGTGGGATGCCATGAAAAGTACTAGGATATTTCTTAATATGCAAGAGATCCCCTTCCTTTGACTAGCCAGCCAATCGTTCACATGAAATCAAGTGTTCACAGCACGATGTACCCTTTGGTGAAGTGGGTTAGACTGTCCTGTAGCTTGTGGTTTCAAGCACCATGACCCTGTTAACTTTTATCCTTTGAAAATGTGCTTCCTCTCAGGAAAGAGTTTACCAATTTTCCAACTCTCTGCTAAAATTTCATTGGAAGAAATCATTGACAGCAACACTCCAGCTGAGTTCTCTATCTATGGTAAATAAATCACATGAACAACAGTCCCCAATTTCACATTAATTGTTTGGAAATCTCCACAACATCAAACATTTTGTTAAAAGTCTAGAAAGAAATAAGCGTAGCTCTTTTGTTGTTGTCATCGTTGTTTTCCTTTGGAGTGATTTGTTCTAAATACAGCTTAACAGGCAGATGACTGGTTTGTGACTAGAGTATCTTTTCTGAGATGAAAAAGCAATACAAATGCTTCCCCAAAGGATGCCAACCAGGCACGAAGCATCACGGGGCCCATGGAATGGGTGCACCTGGGGAAATCCTTATCACAAATTGGATTGACGGGGAGGACTTGCTGTCTTTCCCAGGACACGTGCCTGTGAAAAGCTGAAAGGGAATCACAATGCTTTAGGAATGAGATTGGGGAATTGTGGAAATATGAGAGTTTCAAATTGCTCACGCATTAAGAGAGTAAAAACATGAAATGAAAATATTGCAGGAATAAAAGGAGAGAGGATAAGGCACAAAACTCGTAATCATTGAGAAATAGAGGCACAATCTGAAGCCATTTTCCAGAATAGGATTTAGGGAGATTGTTTGCTCCTTGTGCAGGGCAACAGTCATCCCTCCTGTCCACAGCTGACGTCTGCACATCAGTCTTGAACAGAAAAGGCAGATAGGTATTTCTCCACAAATCAGCTGAGAATGGAGGAGGAAAATCTATTCAGACTTCTGTTGGCCAATATCTTTCTCACCTGTGAAAAAAGTTCCCAGACTAAAGGTGGAAGTGAAAGCCAAGCTTTAGTTGCCTACAGGAGGGTCAGAGACATTAGGGCTTTGATTTTTATGTGATGCTTTCCTGGCTCTCCTAGAAAGTTAAGGTGCAAATGCCTCTATTACACAGGAATTAAATAGCATAAAGAGTAAACAATGAACTTCATTCCATGAAACTCACCCAGAAATGTCAAATTTCTTTAGGGTTCCTTTAACTGAGTTCTCATTTCTATTTCAGAGTCTGCTTTATAGGTAAGATCATGTTGAATTAATCTCATATTTTAATTTTTATAAGATGGATCCCCAAAATCACTGTTTTAAAGGGTGTTATTATTTAATCAATTATGCTCCCCTGAATAAAATAATCATTGTATTATTATTCTGGTAAGTCCACTCATTGAAGCTATGGGCACATGGATGGACATTAAGGCATTGATTTTTAAATTTACGTAGTCACTATTTCACATAAAGACTTCTAGAGGGGAGAGCACTTAGCTCCCCTGAGGTGAAGGGACTGACTGAAGATCACAAAGGCAATTTTATGGCCAAGTGAAGGGCAGAATGAGCAGCCTAAATTCTCTCACCGTTACGTATTCACTCTACGTTCTCAGGCTTAAAGCAGAATTAAGATATTTGCACAGATCAGTGTCCATGGAATCTTAAACCTTGGCAGTGTCAGGACGTAAGAAATCAACTCTGCTGACTCTTCTCAACAGAAAATAAGAAGTGCTTGTTCATAAAAAGATCATGGAGTTTGCCCTGTAGTACTTGTTTCTATATTTTCTTTTCCTCCCCATTCTGTATAGCATATTAAATATTTTTAAGAAGTCAAATGTTCTTTTCACAGATTTGTGATTGATAAACTGATTAGCATCAGGAGGTTAAACTCTGCCCGTGGTCCCTAGGAAGAATGGGCTGGTTCATTATCCTTCAGTGAGACTGAGATCCGAGATCGCTGCTTTCTAGACCGGGAACCACCCAAACCCATTGTATTGCTGACTCTACTTCCTTTCTTCATAATGGTATTATCTACAAATCCTACAGAACTCTTTCCAAGGGTCTCCTTCTGCACATAATATACGTAGCCTTCTGGACTACCATGCTACATGAAAAAGAGGAAGTTTACTGTTCTTGAAAGTGAGGACTCTGCTATTATTTAAACCTGCACTGGCTCTTGATAAAGTTGCTGAAGTTTTCTTTTTCTTTTCATTGTGTTAAGACATTTATATTCTACATTTAGTAAATTTCACATGTACCCTTGTAAGATGCACCGTAGGTGTGAATCCCACTAACCACCCTCCCTCCGCCCATCTTCCCCCCTCTCCCTCTACCCCCTACCCCTATTCTTAGGTTATAACTGGGTTATAGCTTTCATATGAAAGCCATAAATTCATTTCATATTAGGGCTGAGTACGTTGGATACTTCTTCTTCCATTCTTGAGATACTTTACTAAGAAGAATGTGTTCCAGCTCTATCCATGTTGCTGAAGTTTTCTAAACCTCAATTGCCTCATATGTGACATGTAGCTAATACTGCTGTCTCCAAGAGTGATTAGGAATAGCGAATGAAGATTTCATATAGCATAATCAGAAAAATGCCTGGTTCATAACACAGTTGCAGTAATGCTTGCTCTTGGTATCATTATCATTAAAAGATGCTCAATAATATTTCTGGAATAGTTACCCAACCACATAGGTAACAATTAGGCAAAAGCTTCTGTCCTTAAAGTTGAAAGTGCTTTTCCTTAAAATGTTAACCCATGTTTCCACCCGTGGCTCCATAAACATTTGTATCTCCCCTAAAGTTCTAATGTGCTACAAGCAGCTGGCCCTTAAGTGAGATGGGCTCCTACCCTGAAATTCTTTGTCTTTTTACTGGAAGCTAAAAATGAAAAGGCTCAGATATGCTAGTAATCCCTGGAAGAGCAAAGCAAAAACAGTAATACTAATTAGTAGCTACCAGAGCTGTTCAGCGTGGCAATAAGCTGTGAATTTATGGTTTTGTTAAGAGTCAGGATACATTTGAAATCTTTTATATAATATTAGATATGAAAATACACACCATCTGGACCTCTTGCTGGTAGCCTTGAAATGTCTACATCTCACAGGAATCAAACCCATTTTACCTGCTAGGGAATAAAACACCTGTTTCACATATTACTTCACACTGGGTGATGAACATTTCTACCATCTCCAGCCAGAAAGAAAAAATGAAACTGTGGCTTCACATTGTTTAGTAGATTTTTAAAAGCTAGCAGAGTTGGGGGCTGCTTTATTATCTGATTGGAAGAAGGCTCTGCAAATTGCCCCTGTAACAACCCCTAATAATTTGGGGAAGTTCTCTGCAGCCCTGCTTACTATCAATAAAAATGCATTTTCCTCTCATTATAAATCTGCTTATGAAAACACTTAGTGAGATGAGCCAACTGCGTCTTGGCTGCTGGTTGTATCTTGTAATGGATGGTCCCAGAGAGGATAGAGGGCTGTAATTCACTGGAGGAACTCTGCTGATGACATAAAATAGTTGAACAGTTTATGAATAGCCCTAGAATCTTGAGGGAGAAGGAGGCTTTGCATTCTTTCCTAGGACATCTGCTGTTATTCTATAGATATCCTGCAAACTTGGGGGAGGGCAGGCGGGAGCTTCCTTAACATGTCTTCTCTTTTCACGTTCCATAAATCCTTTTGTTCTTCAGCTAAAACCAGACCACCCTGATAGGGAGCCGGGTTGCATTCGTTTTTTAAACCATAATCAGATTATCATTGTCTGCCTTAAAAATATCACAATAACTCCTTAATATCTTCAAATGTCTAATCAGTGTTTAAGTCTCCAGTGCCTCAGCATTCTTTATGTTTATTTGTTTGAATCAGGAGTCAAATAAGATCCTATTTCCTTGCAACACACAGTATTTCTTTGCCATTTATTCCTAGCGTGATTATTTGTTTTATGCAGGTTCCCATAGTCTGGATTTTGCTGATTGCATCCTTGTGGTGATATTTAACATGTTCTTATGTCCTCTGTATTTTTTGCATATTAGGAAATAGTATATACACTATGTTCTCATGATCCAATTCAGATTTAATTTCTCTGGTGAAACAGCAGAATTACTTCTACCAGGAGGCACATATTATTTGGTGGTTTATGTTTTTATCATGCTAGCAGCCATTAATGATTAATATTGAGTTTCACTAGTTCTTTTCTTGAACAATATTGTTACTGTTATCACAGCTTCCTTGTATATTGGCTGTAATATTCCTATAAAGAGAAACTTTCCCCTGATCAACTCTTAGTTACTCAGAGGCATGGTTCACTTAGGAAAGGCAGGCTAACTACGTGACTTTTTCCTTTATATATCAGTTCTCAAAATAGTGAGGTGTGTTTTTAGTTTGCCTGGTGTTATTTTTTTTAAGACATCATTATAAACTCATGGATTTAAATATATTTGAAATGTTTCAATCAATTGGAGTTTTATAAATTTTAATGTTTTTTCCTGAAGAGGAGACTTTTCACATGACTCTAATAAATTTTAGTATCTTCCTTTCTATTTGCTACAAGATGATTTATTTTATACCTATGCTGCCTCAGGCCTGGAATTGAGTCAACAATTTCTTAAAAGTGTCCAGGCTCCTCTTAGGAGGAAATGGTATTTGTTTTTTTGTTTGTTTGTTTGTTTTGTGTGTTCGTTTGTTTTTTAGAGACAGAGTCTCATTTGCCCTTGGTAGAGTGATATGGCATCACAGCTCACAGCAACCTCCAGCTCTTGGGCTTAGGTGATTCTCTTGCCTCAGCCTCCCGAGCTGGGACTACAGGCGTCCGCCACAACACTCGGCTATTTTTTTGTTGAGTTTGGCCAGGGCCGGGTATATGGGGCCAGCGCCCTACTCACTGAGCCACAGGCACCACCCTGGGAAATGGTATTTGGATACTATAACCTGGACTCTAGGACTAATCATTGTTTGAGGGTTGGTAAACATTTCTAGATCTTTTCAGAGGACAGAGCTTGGTAATATAAACCTATTCCATTCGTACAGATTCTTCCAACTAATTCAGGACCACAGAGTTTTTTTCCAGGAGCTCCTCAATATTAAATCTGTATGTCCTCTTTCCCTTGCCAAGAATCTCAGTTTTCAATAACCACAATGATAAAATGGATATATCCCATAATGATTCAGTTGTCTTATCGCATACTATATTACAATAGGGTCAGGATCATAATATGTACACAACCCATGATATATGATTACTGAAAATAATTTAGGATTTTTAAAATTCTTCTTGTATGTAACAATCCCATTAGATATCAAATTACCATATTTTAATACCACAGAATAGTTTCTCTTTGTTTTTATGCAACCAACTGTACATTGCATTGAGTCTATTCATTTCATTTTATTTATCTTTCTAAAACTTACTTTTTAAATTTTTTTATTTTATAATTGTGTAAAATATTTACATAGTGTGAAAGGCAAGTACATGAATAATACAATTACATAAGAGTCTTTTCCTATCCCTCCATCTTTCAATAAACCACAGGTCATGATATTTTAAAAATTACTTCCTCCATAGGTAAATACATGTTTTTGAAAAATGAAATTTTCATGTAACCTTTCAGTTGATTGCTTTTAAATATATGAGTTGATATTCACAGAAGTTGCCAAAAAAATACACATTTTAAGAAAGAAAAATTATATTAAAATTATAATACTCAATATATACAAACATTTGTTATCGTATTGTATCATGTATCTCTTGTAATTGCAGAAGTAAAATGTGGTTTGAAGATTACAACTTTAATACACAGTTTTTTCCTCTTTTTAAATGTGTTTTTTGGCACCCTGTATGTGTGTGTGTCCCTTTCATAGTAGCCTATGACAAATTTTTATCCTCTTAGTTCTGTAGTACCCCATTCTATGGCTATCCTATAGTTTATTCAACCAGTCTCCTATTTTTGGCTATTTGGGCTGGTTTTAGACCTTTGTTATTTAAAACAGTTCTATGATGAATATCCTAGTGCACGTATATTTTTCATATTTTTATGAGAATAGCTTTGTACCAAGGAATGGGATTGCTGAGTCAGAGAGTAAATGGTCATGAGATTTTGTTGATTATTGTCAAATTCCCCTCCGATAGAAATCATACTATTTTGCAATTCTAGCAGGGATTTAAAACAGCAAGACTCTATTTTTATGGCCAACCTCTTCCCTGCTTATTAGTGTAGCAATAGGTATTTTACCGTATTCCTTTTATTTCAAGAACTAAATGGAGGATAGTCATTCCTTCGAGTGACATTTGTGGAAAAAATTTTGATACAGAAAAAATCTAGAGAGATTTATAATTAACTGTTGCCCCCTCCAGTTAATCAAGGAGTAAGTATTAAACAAGGAAGCCATCATCTTATGAAAATGGTCACACTTCTTTTTTCTTTAATGTTGTTGGCTGAGTTATCTCTTCCTTTTAATTCTGTTTTTGTTTGATTTAAAAATGTTTGGCCTACTCTGCATGCTACTAATCATCAGTATAAGTTAGCATGTCTTTATCTATCTATCTATCTATCTATCTATCTATCTATCTATCTATTTATTTAGAGTCTTCATCCTGCTGTGTTACCCAGGGTGGACACAAATTCCTGGACTCAGGTGATCCTGCTGACTCAGTCTTCTGAGTAGTTGGGTTTATAGGTACAAGCCACCATGTCCAGGCTATCTTTTCTAAAATATTCTACATTGAGAAAATGATGCACCAAATTTACTACCTCAACTTACCATCCTTTGTGGAAATGTTACTCAAAGTGCACTCCATATGCAGTGCCAGTCCATGAATTATTTGCTATCACAATGAGATAAGCACACCAACTATGATAAAATAAACATAGCAAAAATCTACTAGTAATTTGACATCATGTTGACAACAAGTACACAATTGGCAGACTTTTACAAAAGTATTGGTCTATGATGGATTAAAAATGTTTAACAAATGGCCTTTCACCACAAGTAGCTTAAGAAGTACTGCTCTGTGGCCTTGTTTTTTTCCTTCTATCATTATCCTGAGCCAATAGTTCTGCATCTTATGTGTTAACAGAGTCTTCCTTCACCTGATTTAATCTTCTAATAAAAATTTCCCCATTCCTTTGCTTCGAAGCTTTCCAAAGTCGCCATAGTGCACAGATTTAATTTACATTTTCCTTGCAGAACTTCTCAGGTCCTTTACATGTGGGAGTATATTGTCAGCTCTCAGAGGAAATATCCCTGTGACAGTTGCCCATGGAAGCCTTTTCTGTGAAGCGTTTCATGGGATCAGATTTACAGAGGAGACACACAGGGAAATCCTGGAATAGGTTCATAATTTTCTTTCTACAAAAAAAATGGTGTCAAAATTTTATAATTCCGGCAAATAATCAAGGCACTAAATTATAGCAGGACAAAAACAAACAAGCAGAAACCATCCCCAGACACTAAATCACCAGATACATCTTATCCTCTAAACTTTACTTTTATTACATGCCTTCAAGATATCCGATTATTTATTTGATGCTGACAGATTAGTCAGAAATAAGATCTTATACATTTTAATAGCTTGCTTAAAAATTCCATTATTAATAATAATTGTTATTTTAATTATTATGTTTTTATTTAATAATTTTCATTGTCTGAAAGTTCTCCCACGTGACTATTCAAAATCTCACTGGCTTAAGTACAGACTGCGTTACAATCCAAATTATCTGCTCTGTGTCTCTAATGTATTTCAATTTTTTTCCATGTTTAATAATTCAAAGGGTAGAATTCTATATATTCAATCTTTGTTTTCCAAGAGTGGAATACTTCCACAGTAGCTTTCAATTCACCCAGTATAGACATAAGGACTATGACATAGACATGGAAGCAACCCCACCTGCACAGGTGAGAAAGATGTCTGAAGAGATGTTAATTCCTTCAAACAGATTTTTACCTTGATGCATTAAGCATCCGGGATGGGCCCCCTAGTCTTTATCTCTTTATCTCTAATTATGTCCAGCTATGTCCTATTCTCAAAAGGAATGCTAGAGGCCAATTCTTCCTGCTCTTTCAGTGAGTTTTTTCAATTAATATTTATTTCGATTATTCCTCATTGCCAAAGACATACTCATTGCCAAACCTTTAGAAAATATAGGAAAATAAGTATTAAAAAAAAAAAAATCTCCAATGTATCAGCTTACAAAAAAAACAAATTCTGATGACCCTCTTCCTAATACTTTAATCCATATAATCTGTACATGTAATTTATATACTACATATAAAAATTATGTATGTATTACATATATGTATTGTTATATGAGATATATATATATACACATATTATATGAAAGGATAATGTAGGTTTACATATTGCAAATCATCTGTTATCATTATTAGGTTTTTTTTTATTATTATTAAATCATAGCTGTGTACATTAGTGCAATCGCCTATACCCATTCTAAGATGCATGATAGATGTGGCCACACCCACTACCCTCCCTCCACCAAAACCTACCCCCTCCCTTCCCCTTCCTTGGCCCTTTCCCCATAGTTTTGTGGTATAGTTCGGTTATAGCCTTCATGTGAAAGCTATAATTTAGCTTCATAGTAGGGCTGAGTACATTGGATACTTTTTCTTCCATTCCTGAGATACTTTGCTAAGGAGAATATGTTCCACCTCCATCCATGTAAACATGAAAGAGGTAAAGTCTCTATCTTTCTTTAAGGCTGCATAGTATTCCATGGTATACATGTACCATAATTTGCTAGTTCATTCGTGGGTCGATGGGCACTTGGGCTTCTTCCATGACTTAGCAATTATAAATTGAGCTGCAATAAACATTCTGGTACAGATGTCTTTGTTGTATTGTGACTTTTGGTCATCTGGGTATAAACCTAGTAAAGGAATTATAGGATCAAATGGCAGGTCTATTTTTAGGTCTCTAAGTATTCTCCAAACATCCTTCCAGAAGGAACGTATTAGTGGGCATTCCCACCAGCAGTGTAGAAGTGTGCC